>CAJVQA010012228.1:0-10238 GCA_910591915.1 Cetraspora pellucida
GCCAGAATCACTGAAGAAAAAGGATATATAAGTATACCATACTGGGCTATCTGAATTGGGAGTCTGAAGAGTCAGTTAGTTCTGAGTTGCAGCTAGTAGGGGATGATGAAGAAGAAGTCAGAAAGATGAATACCAGAGTTTGGATGAACTTTACAAGGATAATAGTAGTTTAAGAGGTAACCTTGACTGCAAGTGTTGGTCTTGGCTATAGCATCAAATCAGGTTAGCAATAAAAAGGAATATGGCTCACTCTGGTAGGTTTATCTTGAGAATAAAAATAATTTAAGAATTATAGTCCTATGGTCGAATGCAAATAGATCCGGGTTTGTGATCTAATAAAATTAATACTAGGATTAGATCAGAGGGTTTAAATAAAACATCTAAGCAGGAATGTTAGATATGGCAACTAGTGAGGAACCCTTAGGCAGACTTCTTAAATAGGTAATATAAAAAAGTTATATGTGTAGCTATTGTACACTCGTCTAATAGTTCATTATAGATATATCTATATAAAACATATACCCACTATAAGTATTAATAAAAAGCTTAGACCAAAGAGATCACCTTAATACTGAAAAAAAGAAAAAAAAATAAATAATTTGTTTATCTGTAATTTTCTTTGTACTAGCAATATTTATAAATTGAAATGTTTTTTTTTGAATAATTTTAATTTGTGAAGTTTGTTTGTTATTAAGTGTAAACCAACAATCTAAAAACTTAAATAGTTGGCTAGTAGGTATAGATTCTAGATAGAGTTAAAAAATTGAATATTAGATATAGATAAATTAAAGATAAAGACAGATTTGGCAACATTGATCTGAATGTTAACTGTTAGATAAAAAGATAAAGCAATTTGAGTAATTTGTTCTAGTTCTTGTTTTTTTTTTTTTTGGTATTAAAGTGAGGCCTTGCTTATATCTTTATTAGTAATTTTAGTTGTACATATTAATATACTATATACTAAGATATACTCTAGTTCTTGTTTTGTATTTGCTATCCAAAGTATATCATCTATATAAGCTAATATAAATGTAGTTGCATAAAGACTTTAAGATCTAGGAGATTGAAGATAAGTTTTCAGATTGTAGATAGTAAGTAATTTTTATAAAAAGATACAATTCTGTGAATAAGTAGGTTATAATAAATATGCCAAAATAGAGAAGTTATTGTTTTTTTCTGATTTATTTAATTTTTAACTGTATATTAGTTAGTTAGACCAAAGTTAATAATTACTCTATTTTGATAATTTGTTAATAAGTTAGTAAGTATGTTAACTAGCTTAGATGGTATATTAATGTGATTAAGTGTTTTTTCAAATATGTTTAGATTAACTGAATTATATGCTTTGCTTATATTTTAGAAAATATAAGCCAAAGCTGTTTAGAGTTACAAGATGCATCTTTGATTATATTGTTAAGAATATGAATAGGTATAGCAGTGCTATTGTTTGACAGAGCAATGTAATTATAAGGTGATAAGATCTCATATTTGGTAAGTACTTGGTTTAGATGATTCATAAGAAGTTTTGTATATAGTTTTTTGCTATATTCAAGAAAGCTGATAGGTTTGGTGTTAATTAAGTTACAATAAATATAGGTTTTTTGAAAATTGGAAAGATTCTATTCTCTTTTTATTATTTGGAGATTTGGTTTATAATAATGCATCTATTTAGTAAAGCTGTAATTGCTTAAAAGAAAAATGTGTCTGCATGTTATAATATTTCATAACTAATATCAGAAGAGCTATAGGCTTTGTTGTTTAGAAGATAAGATACTGTTTTAGTTACTTTAGTAATAGTAAATTTTTTAAAAACATTATTATACTAATAGAAATTAATATATGTTTTGCAATTATATTTATCTTTTTAGTCAAATTCAAAGATTTGTTAGTTAATATGTTTAAAAAATGTTTATTAGTTAAAGTGTTATTAAATAAGTATACTATTAATTATTAATTTCAGATTTGATTAAAGTTTGAAGCATCTTTTGATAATATTATTATTAATTTATTGTCTTATTTCTTTAATGTTTTCTATATTGCAAGCATAATAAATAGATTTCTACTCAGTTTTGGCAAGTACTAACCAGTTTTGCAATAAGTTGTATTTAATTGATAGAAGTGAAATATAAAGATAATTAGATATATATATATAATTAATAAGGTAATTATATTAGTATGACATAGAGCTGAAGTTTTTAATAAATATTTAGTTTGTTTAATGGTGTTGTTTAATTTTTTAAGATATTAGTATAAAGATGATGCCTTTGTAGAGAAGATGTTTTAAAAGTTTTTAATTATAAATTTTTTATTTAGAATATGTTGTATAGTAGCAAAGATAACACTGTTTTAGATTTTATAACAGGAAAATTCTAGTAATTCTGAGGTTTGTATAATAAGATGTGTTTTGTTATTATTGAAATTTGAGGTTACTTAGTTTGCAAATTGTGCTATTTTCTTTATTTATGTTTCTGTATAAAAATGTTTTTCTATAAATTTTGGTAAAGAGTTTAAGTTTGCCTATATATGCATAAAAAAAGAACTAATAAGAGTTCAGAATTTTATAATTACTTTGAGTACTAGTATCAGAATTGTCTAAAGTAAAAGAATTAAGGTATCATAAAAGAGGTTGGTTAGCCCAAATGTAATTTATGCTACTATGCTATCTGTTGCTTTGCCAGATAGATGTTAAGATATAAGTATATATATCTAGGTTATATTTGTTGTTGTATTGGAGGAAGTAAAGCAGCTTATATTTAATTGATGATAAGTAGATGACATTATCAGAGATATTAAAGTTTTTTAAAACAATAAGTTAAATATTTGATGTGTAAACTTGTTGAAGCCATTGATTTACACTAACAGTTTTAGTTAAGTATTATTACATGATAAATAAACTGAAATAATTTTAAATTTAAAATTATGTTTGAAGACAACGTTTGCTATAATAGCATATCCTGAAAAAAAAAGTATTTTGTGAATATGTGTTTTTATTAACTTGTAAATTATAATAGCTGTGCCTGCTTTAAAGCTTTTAGTATATAACTACAGATATATGAAGTGTTTAGTAATTGGGTTATTGGCTGCAATTTTGGTTTCTGTTATACTAATAATGCTAAAGTTGTTAGAAAGGCAGTAGTCTTCTTATACTTATTGTTTCAGGTCTTTATTAAATTCTTGAATATTATATATACTGATTAATAGATAAAGTTGGTTATTATTAAGCTATGCTCTGAGTGTATTAAAGTTTGAAGGATAGTAACTGTTATAATTTGATATTATTTGATTTTAAAATGTTAAAATAGGCAAATATTTATAGAATTTATATATAATAGAGTTTATAGCTATGTGATTAGAAATAGTAAGATTTGTGACTTTAGTATAAATATGTGTTTCTATTTTTTCATTATTGACTAATATTTTGCTTGAGTTAAAGAAAAGGTATTTGTGTAAGTGTTTAATAAAATTATTAAGTATTATAGATTATAGTAGTAAAGGTAAATAATATTATTTTAAAAACTTATTATAGCAAATATTTGTCTTTAAGAAAGTTGAAGTATTGGTATTAGAAATATTATATAGAATGTCTTCTACAGAATTGCTTATACTAGACTTTACAGTTTGCCTATTGTTATTATTCTTTTTTAAAGATAGCCACTAAGTATAGAAGACATTATAATCTTTGAGGTAGCAGTTGCATCAATGTATTTTGTAAAAAATATTATTGAAAAAAGAAGAATTTATACTTTTTTCTTGTGAAATAAAAATAGTATTTTTGATTGTTTTTATAGTTTTTTTTAGAGGTATAGGTGTATTCTTATTTACTTTTTGAAAGATAAATGTATCAAAATTTTGTATAAAAAGAGAATCCTTATATCGTTCTGAAATTGAGATTTTAAGATATTTTATCAAAAAATCTTTAGCTTCAAAATAATAAAATTGATTTTAGTTAATGTATATTTGTTTTAGTAATATTTTAAATTTTATTTCTAATTTAAAGTATATAATAACTCTTGCAAGAGTATATGAGCTTGGTGCTACAGAAAAGGGGGAAATTAACAAAAAAAAGATCTTTGGAAAATCAATTTTTATATTATAAATTTTATAATAAATTATAAGAAAATACAAATTTCAAAAAGCTATTCTGCAAGATTTTATTAAGACAATTGTTTTTGTGTTTTAAGTGAAAAATAATTCTAATCTTATTCTAAATTGATTTATACAAAAAAATAGGTTTTAAAAAATTTGTTAATTTTCTCTTTTTCTGAAGCACCAAGCCCATATATATCATTAGCTGTTTTGTTTATTTTTTTTTGAAGCTTCTTTTTTGAATAAACCTATAAGTTCTTTATTGTCTTTTGCTGCTAGCATAAAGGCTCTTAAGTAGCAATAAAAGTAATATGTAAATTGAGCTATATTACTTTCTACTTTGTTGAGATGCATGAAGGTCTTTTTAGTAGACATTGCTAAGCTTCTAAGTTCTTCTGTAGATATTGATATAGAAAAGCTTGCTGCAAGTTTTTGTTTAGAATGAAAAATATCAGTTTTCAATATTGGGTATACCTATTTTTTTTGTTCTAATTTTAATAGTAAGAGAGTTTTGAAGAAGTTAGTAAAGTAAATTTTAAAGATGTTTTCTAAATTATGTTTTGTTAATTTGGATAATAGGTTATGGTCTTTGTTAGTACAAAGATAAATATGATAAAGTGTTGCTTTAAAAGTTGTTTTAAAGCATTCTTTAAGAGTATGTAATAAGTCTGATATGAGATATAATTTTGGCAAAAGTTTTTTACATTCCTTAGTTAGTTTCATAATATTAGTGTTTTGATATAGTTGCTTGTTTTTTGTTAATTAATTTTGTCAAACTGAATGCTATATTTTTCATAAAACAATCTAAATCAGGTTTTATAAGTTGTAAGATAAGGCTTGAGTAAAGAAATTTTAAAATCTTTTAAAAATTTTTTGAATAAAATGTTAAAGGTAATATTAATATTAAATCAGTTATTATATTGAATTGCAAATTCAAATTGCTTTAAGCTGTGTTTAATATTAAAGTAAAATGTAAACTGTAATAGTTTGATATCAAGTTTTTTCATAAATTTTTTGAAATTAATAGTTCTATATTTATAGTTTAAATAAAAATATAAACAGACTAAGTTTATAGCTACTTTATATTTGTTAATATATGAGTAAAATGAAATAAAGTTATGTAATCAGAAGATATATAAATAGTCTAGTTGAGTAAAAAGCACTTTTGTAAATTTAAAAAATAAGTCTTTGAGAGTGTTATAAAAAGTTTTAAAAAGAATTGGTTTTGATTTATCAAAGTCAGAACTTGAGTTGATAATAAAATCTGACAAAAATTTAGATTTTTCACTTGCTATTTTGTTAGAAATATAGTTGAAGAAGTATTTGGCAGAGAGTCTGTTGTTATTTTTCTTGTTATCAAATTTGTTTGAAATAATTTGTCTAGAAATAAAGTTTCTAAGATTGGATTTCAAAAAAGTAAATAGTTTTAAGGTTAATAAGGTATTAAGTTTATTGTGTTATTGCATAATTAGTGTAACAAAATAGTTTTTAAACCAGTTGAAGTCTTTAGAAATATTATGTTTTTGGATGTTTGCTTTTTGATTAAGTTGTTTATTATTGACATCTTTATGTTTACTGTTATTCAAAGTTTTTTTTATATTAGAATTATTATCTAATTGTTTGTCAGTGTTTTTATTCTTTTTGAAAAGTTTGTTTAAAAATTTTTTAAAAAAAGTATACTTATTTTTTGCAGATAATTGTAGACATTTAATTTTGTAATAAAGGCCATATTGTTCTCAGTTCATATGGCTTGTAAATTTGGCTAGCTTTAGTTTGAGTTTATGGATGCATTGAGAGTAAACTGAAAATCCACCTTTTTCAGTTTTGAATATAAGAGCTTTTGAATCTAATAAGTGTTTATTATTAGTTAGTATGATACAAGATATATCTTTAGTTTTGCAAATAATACATATGTATATATAATAAGAAAAGGCAAAAAAGAAGATTAGATTATTGGTATCTTGTCTAATATTGCTATAATAGTTAGAGAATGCATAGATGATATTGTGTTTAGATTAGAAGAATGACTTTGGCACATTATTAAAAGATTTGTAAAATTTGATATCAAGATTAATTTTTATTAAATTAGATGGTTTAATCATAGTTATAAAAGTAGTTTTAAAGATAAGTGACAAAGATTAATGCTGTGAGGCAAAATATGTTTGGTATTTTCTACAACAACATCTTGTAATAATAGGTTGAATAGGACTAAAGAAGAAATAATAACTGTTATAGATATCATATAATGTAGAATTGAAGTTAGATAAAAGGACTTTGAAACTTTTATAATTTTTGTCTAAAATAACTAAAGTTTGATCACTATATTTATTTTAGAAAATATCTAAATTGAAGAAGTCTGGTTCAATAATAATAAAGTTAGACATTTTGTATAACTATTCTAATGTAATGTTTGTACTAATATAAAATGATTTTCAAATCAAATTAAATAAGCTGATTTTTGAATAAAATTTTTTAATTTGTAGATTTTACAGTTAAGTTAGAAAGAATCTAAGAAATGTGAAACTTTTAAAAAGGCTAATTAATTGTTTAGAAAATTTTAATAGATGCTAGATAAGTAAATTTTTGAAGCAACTTAATAAATTTTTCTAAATTTGCCAGTAAAATAATCTATAAAGACAAGTATTGGTTTTGTCTTTTTTTCAATATCTTAATAAGTTTTGGTTTGTTTATAATATAATATATATCAATATAACCAGAACAAAAAGCTTATTATTTTTCTAATAGGTATTAAGATATATTTAATTAATAAAATATATAGCAAATAAACAAAAACTAATATTTTGGTTTTTGGAACTTTTATCAGTTGTTAAATGTTGCAAGAACATAAAACTTAATACCTAGGAGAAAAAATATAAACTAAACAAATTTACTTAGAGGTCAGGTAAGGTTTGCTTAATGAAATATTAAGAAATAATTAAATGTTTTTAGCAAAAATTTGGTACAAATGATTTACAGAGAGAGTTATATAATTTTTTTATTTTTTATTTTAATTTTGGTAGCCACAATGGTTAACTAGTCAGAAGTTTATTCATAAATATTTAGTACAAATAATATACAAATATAATTATATCTAATCCTACATGCTATTATTATGTAGTTATCCTAATTGATACTTATAAGTAACCTGCTATGCTAAATCTGCTAAAGTCTAGATCAAGCTTATCTGTTTGTCACCTACAATTAATCAGTACCAATATAATATTATTTATTTGTAAGAAAATAAAAAAAAAACAAAAAACTTCTTATTAAAAGAAGAATGTACTGTTACAGAATTGTAGCCTTCTTGATACAATACAACCAAGTAACAAGATTACCTAATATAGTAATTAACTATTGCAAATATATACAGAGTGGAGGTGTAGTAGTTTACTTTACTATATAGCAGCAGGCAAACGGTTTAAGATAATAACAGTATATAGATTAACTTTTTATTAACAACACACATGATGACAACCTTGCCTGTAGGAATTACCCTAGATGGGAAATATTATACTTTATAATTAAAAGATCATTATGTTTGGATTGAAGTATAGAAACTTAGAATTGGCAAAGAAGAGAAAAAGGTATTCTTTATATATCTTTTACTTAGTAGGAGTAGTAGAGGTTTGAGTGACATCTTTTGATACTATACTTAGGGTAGTGAAGATTGTGCAGAAGCAAGTAGAGTTTGTATAAGAATAGTTGGAACAATGTTTATATGTATTTGTTATTTGTACTTGAAACACTTAAAGCTTGTATTAAGGTACTTGAGTCTGTGCAGGAACAGTTGAGATTGTGCAGAAACACTTGAAGATTGTGTTAAAAATACTTGAGATTGTGTAGAGATACTTGGGAATGTGTTAGAAATATTTAGGATTCTTGTACTGTAATATTTGATACAATAAATTATACTAGAATACATGAAACTTGTGTAGAGGTACTTGGGATTTGTAGGACAATAGTGACATTATAGATGTTACTCAATGTTATGTGTCTGTATCACACTTCTAATAGCCAATTAAGATTCTATTATTTAACTACTATATAGTATGCTAATAACTAATAATAAATATAATATAAAATACAATAATAAATATATAATAACTACTAATAATATAATATACTATGCTATGCTAATAATCTACTTTGTAACAGTACTAAAAAAAATATGTATAAAAAAGAAATATAAAAAAAAATAAATATCAAGAAATAAAAAGAAAAAGAGTTGCTAATGAAGGTTAGACAAATAGTCACTAATTATAAAGGCTATGTTAGTCTACTAAAAATTATATATTACTAAATACAGTAATTTTTACTTTAACTCTATCTAATTAATATATTTAATACAAAGCTTATATCCTAAAGGAAACAATTTAACTAAAACTAAACTGGCAGAGAATTTTTCATATATTAGATGTCCTAACTTCTTGTTATTAGATCTATTTTTATATATAACTTATCATACTTTTTATTAAATCTTACATTTTGATACTTGTTATATTTTTAACTAATCATCTCATCTTTTGTTAAAAATCTCCAATCTCATCTTATTGTTGTGTTTTTTTTCAAAGAATATATACTCATATTTTATTTATAACACAGTTTTTTTCAAAATAAAACTAATAAACAATCCTAATTTAAAAGAATCAACAGTGTTAATTTTGATAAAAATAAGCTAGATTGTATACTTTTTGATAAAATTTCTTGAAAAAAAGTAATAAGAAAAATTTTTAAAGTACAATTATAATGAATATAAGAGTTTACATTATATAAAATAGTATATCCAACTAGGCTTCTATCTTTGCTATTGCTCAGATATAGCTTGATAAAACTTTCTTGATTATAGCTAAAATTATTTTTTCAATAACTTTATAAACTTCTACCAGAGAACCAAACCTACAAGAAGCTGTTTTTTTCAACTCTTTTTTATATCACCTCATGCAATCTAAAACTTTTAAATCTAGATGCTTTACAATAATATTTAGTTATATATAAACATATTAACTATATAATTTTTATAAGTTAGTATATATGAAAAAATTAGTGCAGAGGATTATTGAAAAGGTTTTGTATATTTTTAAGAATTACAGAATTGGTTATATAATTTTAATTATAATTTTATATTATTTTAGTATTTAAAAATATTTTATTAATTTAATTGCTGGCCTTAAAAGCAACTCTTTTCATAGATTATTTATACTAAAACTACAAAAAAACATTTAATTATTTCTCAACTTTCTACTAAGTAAACCTTACTTAGTTCTTTAAGTAAAGTTATTTAGCATACTTTTTTTCTTCTAGGCAGCTATATTATAATTACTAAAAACACTTGGCTGTTGAAAAAAGTTTAAAAAACTAAGATTTTGAGTTTTGCTTATTTTTATAAAATTTTATTAATTAAACATATCTTTTTATCTATTCAAAAGTTGTTCAGCTTACTGAGATGAATATTATAATATATTATTTATCCAAAACAAACCAAATCTATAAAGATACAAGCAAAAACAAAAACTTGTTCTTTGCAGGTTTTTTTATTAACATTTTAGGAAAACTTACAGGGTTGCCTTGAAAATTTCACTTTCTGGTATCCATTATAATTTTCTAAACATCCAATAAGCTTATCTGAAGCTCATATACTTTCTAAACTTCTCTAACTAGTCTAGAAACTTCTAAATTAAACAAATTTTTCTATAAAACTCATTTAAGAATCTATTTTTAGAACAAAATGTTAACTTTAACAACAGTTGCATCTGACATCATCAATCTTGACTATTTTTATCAAAAGTGTTCTAAAAGCTTTAGTATTAGTATTCTTGAAGATGCAGCTAATACATTACATCCCATCTTTGCAAACAAGTAACTAAATAACTGTTTAACTACAGAACTTAAAGAAAGAACTAAAAGTTGTCATTACTTTAAAGCACTTAAATCTAGTTCTATTATTACATGCTTTTGTGGCAAGTTCTACATTCACTTTATTTCAACTACCAATTAAACTTTTTTTTTTTTTTTTAATATTAAGGTGAGTACTTGTGACCCAGGATTTTATTGATAGTACATTCAGCTAATAGTTGTATTACAACTACAGAGAGCAACCATAGAAAGAGTGTACAACTAGCCACTTGTACAACTTTAGTTATTGTCTAATTTAA
>CAJVQA010012229.1:0-10238 GCA_910591915.1 Cetraspora pellucida
AAAAATTAGTGTTCCAATATAAATTTAAAGGCCTCAATGCTAAATATTTGGTAATTTTCATTTTTTTTCATCGAATTATTTATCAGGATGATAGAATGATAATTGTCAAAGACTTAATCGAAAAAACTTATCGATCATTTCTAAATACAAATATGTTTCGTAGATTTTCGCGAAGCCCCAGAATTTTGGGTCAGATTCATTGGAACCGAGTGACGCTAGCTAACCAACTATATAGCAGTCAGACATTGACTTCATTAATAGGTTTTTAGGCTCGGTCACTGAAATTCAAACCAGTATTCAGATTGCAAGTACTATCGACTTCTTTTATAAAGAGTTATTTTCTTATACCAGGAATGGATTGCAATGAAGAATATGGTTTCCCGTGACTGAAATGGTGTCTGCATGGATTTTTCCCGTTCCTGGTTTTGCGCAACTGGGTTGTGCAGTTACTTATTTGCTAAGAAAATCATTTTCTGAAAGCAAGTATGATGCTATCGCACAAAAACTAGGAATATAGATCTTGAACGATTATTATATCATAAGGTTTTTGCTCAAACATAGAATCGAACCAATCTAGAGAAAAATGAAGGAAACATTCTTGCATACTATCATGAAACAGAATATTATTACTTTGTAATTTAGCAATTGGATTTTGATTGTAAACTCGATAATAGCAAGTAAAGGTGATCGCTAAAACGAGGTGATGAAACAAGTTACTTTTTTGATGTAGTTAGGGTAAGTGTTTTAAATAGATATCAAGAACACGTGTACTCATTAGTTGAAAAACCAACTAGTTGACAACTTTTCAACTAATCGATTTAAAAAATTTTGAAACAACAAAGGCCACACAAATTTAATATTTTGGTTTTTATAACATGAAACTTTTGAACAGACCCGGCCGGTTTTTTTATAAAAAAAATTTCATATGATTTTTTTTTTAAAAACCCACCCGGTTATTAAAACATACAAACAAAAGTTTTTACAAGCTTTAAAATTTGACCCGGCCGGGTCATGAAAATCAATCACCTAATTTTGTATGGCCTAATCGATTAAATAATCAACCAGTTAAATTCTGAGATAGAGTTCCTATCCATTATTCGTTTATCCATTTATATGTTTGAAAATCAGGAAATACATTTTATGATTTATTATGATTGGTTACGGGTTTGCACTCTCATACACTCATGTGGATAAATGGATGACCAGATTGGAACTCTATTCTGAGATATTTCAGTTGATTCTTTAGTTTGATTGGCCAACCAACAAATTTAGTCACATGATAGGAAAAATTTTTACCAACTCGGAACACTATAGCGAACCCCCAAAAAAGCAAAGAACGGACATAAAATTTTATCATCCGATTACTACATTCACTCAGAATCAAGGTTTTGTGTACAAACACGAAGCTCGAATTGAATCATCCACTACGTTCTTGGTATACTGGAAAACAACCAAACCGATTTATCTCCGAAAGATTTTTATTAAATACTGTAAGGTAAATTATATCAACTGTAGATTAGGTATAGTCTTAAAAACTTAGAGATGATCGAGTTACGTTCCGCAAGATTATAATATTTATCATACACGATGATTCTAAAGAATAGAAAATCTCCCGTTTTTAGTCTAATAAAATCATAAGGTTTTATCTGATCCTATAATCGCGGTATAAAATTCTCCGTGAAAATTTTCCACTTTGACATTCGTTTCACGAAGTTTTTTTTTTTCAAAGCATATTGTAAATACGACTTGAGCTCGTTAAAGGTGATAAAGGTGTTAAATTATCACTTCACTAACAGCTAATACTAATTCATTCGATCAAATATTAATTTTCACGATGAAATTAAATTGTTTCATTTTAATTCTTATTATTATTGTTTTAAATGTTTACTTGACAACTGCCTCGCCTCTCGTACAGAAAACGTAATTAATTTGATTTAGTTTTATAATAGTTAATTATTAAATATATAACAAAATTTTGAAACTAATTACATTTCATTTATATAACCCATTTATATTGAATTATTAGAGAGTATGTACTTCATTGTTTTGTTATATACTAGAATATCATTTGATGATACTTAAATTGTTCTTTGCAACCTTAATTCACATTTTTGACTTTGTTTTTATTAAATTATTAGATGGTAAGCATAGTTTACTATAATTGTTTCAAAATTATTGTTGAATTAATAGCATGTAAGTATAAGCTTTAGATTTAAGCTTTATTATTTTATTTTTAAAATAATTGATAATTTCTTAAAATATGTACCTAACGAATATTTTGGCAAATGCTTCTACAGTTATTAGCGGATAAGTATAAGCTTTATATGATATTTGTTTTTAAATTTATTTGATTTTAAATTATTCTATTTATAACATTATAATGTATATTTCTTTTATTAACTTATTAGCGAATAATTATAAGCTTTAGTACATTTGCTTATTAAATGATATAACTTTATAATTTATATAATATACTTTTTTAAAATCGAAATACTAGCTTTACTATATTTATTCTAAATTATTATTGATTTTTAAATTATTTATCATAGAGTGCTGCATTCAGTACCCAAGATATATACCAAAATCACGGACTAAACTTGATTTGTACTCAGGGCAGGGGATACTGAATACAGCCCTCTACGTTATTTAGAATTATTCATTTAGTATAGGTTTATTATATTTAATTTTAAACTTTTTATCCGTCTTAAATCATTCTAATTACAACTTTATATATTTATTTTATTAAATTATTAGCAAGTAAGTATAAGCCATGTAATATTTGTTATAAAATTATTATTGATGGCTTTAAAATAAACATTTGAACAAATGCTTTTGTCAACATATTAGAAAGTAAGTATAAGCTATATTATATTTAAAATTCACTGACAAATATTTAACAAATGGCTTTGTCAAATATTAGACAGTAAGCATAGGCTTTATTCAATTTTTTAAAAAATGTTATTTGATCTTAAATTATGGCATTATAAATTTATAACCATATTTTCGTTTATTGAATGTCAGCCGGTAAATATAAGCTTTATTGTATTTGGTTTAAAATTTTATTTGATTTTATTGTCAATTTTTAATGCACATCTTTTTTTTTATTGAATCATTAGCGAGTAAGTATAAACTGTAGCAGCTTTAGTATATTTGGTTTTAAATTTCCATTGATGATTTTAAATGATCGATTTATAACTTCATAATATTTATCACTAATTTGATTATTAGAGAGTAGTATAAGCTTCATTAGATTTGTCCTTGAATAATTTTTAAATTATGCTATTAATAATTTGTAAAATACATTTTCTCTTGTCTAATTTTTAGAGAGTAAGTATAAGCTTCATTAGATTTGTTCTTGGATAATTTTTAAATTATGCTATTAATAATTTAAAAATACATTTTCTCTTGTCTAATTTTTAGGTAGTATATATAAGCTTTATTATATGTTTTTAAATTTTTTATTTAATTTTAAATCATGTTATATGCTACTATAACTTTATAATGCGTTTTTTTTTTTATTAAAACATTAGCGAGTAAGTATAAATTTTATTATATTTGTTTCTAAACATTCATTTTAAATAATGTTTATATATAATTTTATTATATACTTCTTTGTTTGAATTATTAGTGAGTAAGTATAAGCTTTATCAGATTACTATTGCTAATTTTTAATATATGCTCTAATAAATATTAAAAAATATTTCTATTAATTTATTAGTGAGTAAGTATAAGCTTTATCATATTTGTTGCTAAATTTCTTTTTTATGATTTCGAATGATATTATTTATAATTTTATATTATTTTTTTCTTGAATTATTAGCATGTAAGTATAAATTATTATATTTCTTTCTAAATTTTTGATAAATTTTAATAAATGCTATTTATAACATTATATGCATGTTGTTAACAAATTATTAGTCCGTAAGTACATGCTTCTAAAATTTCACTTCATTTTACATTACATATTAATCATTTTAAAATCCAAATTTTTTCTTGCAAATTGCTAGTTGGTATGCATAGGTTTTTTTATAATTATTTATAAATTTACTATTCAATGATCTTGAATTGTCCAATTTTATATCTAATGACTCATATTTTGTAAAACTATTAACTGGTAAATATAAGAATTACAAGTTTTTAAAATTATTATATAATAATATTTTAAAACATGTATCTGATAAATATTTTAATGTATGCTTTTATCAAATTATTAGCGAGTAAGTATAAACTTTATTTTTTAAACTGTTATTTATAATTTTTAAAAAATATGTATTTTACATATTAAACAAATATTTCTATCAAATATTAGCAAATAAATATAAACTTTATTAGATTTATTTCTGAAATTTTAATGTGCTTAAATAATACTATTTGTAAATTTATAATGATATTTTCTTCTATTAGGGCATAAGTATATAGTTACTAAAATTCACTATAAACTTTATTATATTTTACTATGCTTAAATAATATTATTTATAAATTTATAACAAATATTTATTCTATTAAAGAGTAAGTATATAATTACTTTATCAATTTCTTTTTTGCTACAATTATCAATATTAATCTTATCTTTAATCAACCTTCAATTACTAACATTACTGATAATGTTAACTTAAATCTCAATAATTCTAACAATACTAACCCATCTGACAGTATCTTTAATAAATCTTCTCTTCAAACCTACTTTAGTGTTGCTAAACCAAAATCTAATCTTACATATGACTGACTTACAAATTTTTCAATTACTGAAGAAATACAACCCAACAAAAAATTACAAATCATATTTTCTTTTTAACTTTTTATTTTCTTAAAAAATTTCTTTATGATTTTTATCTTGATAAAAAAATTAAGTCTGTCAACTCTATTCAATTTGCACTTAAGATCTTATTTTATTATATTATTTGCATTATAGTTAAACAATGATTAGAATTCTTAACTAATCTTATCTATAGTAACAATCCTAATATTGACAAAAATACTACTATTCTTTTTGATCTCTTTGAATTTATTCTCAAATCTACTTCTTAAATTTACAACTGTCTTTTTTATAAAACTTAACTATCTTGAAATCTTTGTCTCACTATTTATCATTTTTCTATATACTGCTCATAACTATTTCTAATTCTGTTTTAATCTTATATAACTTCACTTTTTTTTATCCAATAACTACCAATTAATCGATTACCAAAAATTTGTTGAAGATTTAATGCTTAGATCTAAAAGATTCAAAATTAAATCTTTTATTTAAACCATTGATCTTGATCAAAAATACCTTATCATTTAATCAGATACTTGATTCAATATCAAGCTTTTTTCAATATTCTTAAAACATTATTTCTCAAAAGATTTTGTATTTCATTTCTAAAAAACTCTCTTGATCATTTTAATTCTTGTTTTAAAATCTATTACTCCTTTATAATTGACAATTTTCTTCTCTATAGCCAAAGAAAAAATCAAAACTTTATTCCAAATCCAATTTCATCAATATTTTGTTTTTCAATTCTCCAAATATCTTCCTGAATTCTATATATTCAAAAACCTAATTTAATTCATGAATGATATAAGGAAACATCTTGTGTTGTAAATTTTTATTAGCTTACTTGTGATAACAAATCATATCAATATTTTAATAATAAAAAATTTTATGATAGTACCAAACTCTTTAATGATATATTAAGCAAATCTCACTTAACATTTTCTCTCCAAGATGATGAAACATAGATTCATCCAACCTTTAACACTACACTATTTCACAAAGAATATGTGTCTCACTCAACCAACCCATTTCTATTAAAGCTTTTAACAAACTAGTAGACCAAGCTGAAGATTTTATTTATAAAACAAACAAAATCAAAACAAATCCTAAATATTACAACTATTATTTTTATTATTATCTCTTTTTATATTACTAAACTGTTACAGAAAATCACAATATATGGTCTCTCTTCAAGAAGGAGACAATCAATTTATTAACTAAAAACATCATTGATACTAAATTTCTTACTCAAATCATTATCTACTTTGATATTATCAAAAACCAAAAATTAATCTATTTATAAATTATTAAATATTTCAATAATATTGCTTATCTAGCAGCTAAGAAATGTTTAGTAAAAAAATTCAATCTTAATTTTCAATTTATTTCCATCTTTAATTCACTCTTCTTACAATCTTCTTTTTAAGTTTCTTATCTTTTACAATATATATTAAAGCAGCTATTACCTTATTAAAAGATACAACCATTGTAGCTAATAAGAAGAATGATATAACTAGACAGGTAAACAAGTCTATTTATATAGAAAGCCAAGATAATGATAGTCAGACCCAATGTACAGGACAGACTATAATACCTTATACAGCTGTGAGAGCTAATCATATAATATTTGACCCTGTAGAAAACAATTTTGAAAAATTATTTATAATATCTTTAATCTTCTATAATCTTTATATATGTTTTAACAAATTCTTTTTCTATTACTATTTATTACTTCTCTCTTATAGTCAAACTATTCAAATTCTAATTCAATATATTGACAAATATAATAATAACAAAACTGTATCTAGTATTATATTTTTTATCAATTTATCTTATAATGAAACCCATATATATCTTCCTAATAATACTCTTTTATTAGATTATATTGTTATTGTTCCATACCTCCTTCTTATATTCTATAATCTTTTTCTCAGATCTAACTCCTTTAATCCTATTTCTATTTCATTTGATTTATTTTTTAACAACCATTCTTCAACTTCTAATTGTAATTCTTCTCCACCTTCATCCAATCCAACTTCATATCATCTTAATTTAACTATCACTATATACAATATTAGAGATTTCAATAAACCTATTAAAAGAGAAGCATGATAAGATTATTGTCTCAATTATAATATATCTATTACAAGCATTACAGAAACTAAAATTTTTAACAAACTAATCTCTTCTTTTGCAATAATAACTTTTTTACCTACTATTAGTCTAATTTTTCTATTTCTATTGAAAACACTGCCATCATAATTTACAATAATCTTAAACCTCATATTCACAGTATTTATACTCATTCTAGAGATACTATAGTACTTGATATCTTCTTTCAAAGTAATATCAAACTTTATATCATCTCAGTGTACCTGTTATCAACTGATATGTCTACTCAAAATCAAGCTCAAAATACTGTTATTAACTGGATTTAACAAGCTTCTTAACTTTATATTCATCCTATTATTCTTGGTGATTTTAATATATAAGATAATATGAATAGTTCTTCTTCTAAATACAAACTTATTAACTTTTTTAATAACACCAATATGTATGATATTGGAGCTCATTTTAATAACAAATATTCTATTTGGTCTAACAATACTAGTAGTAGTTATATTGATTATATTTGGATTGACCAATTCAATATACAATTTCTTTTTTTTTATAATCTTGATAATAGCCAAATCTCAACTTCCAGTGACCATCCAATTCTTACCTCTACATAGACATTCCTACATGCCTATAACAAACCCTTATATAAACATACTGATATTAGTTACTACATCTTTAACTATAAGGTTATGTCTACAGAGAACTAGAAATCCTTTACAGACATCTTATTACAACAATTCTTACTACACAAACTTCTATCAATAGTAAAATTGATAAAAGTATTGAAACAACTTGATATAAAATTCAATGCTTTATTATTTATTTTGCTACTTACATCATTCCTAGTAAAGTCTCTCATAAACATGACTATACTTATCAATATTCATCTCATAGCACTCTATTACATTTATATCTTAAAAAACTTGATCATACTATTAAACTTATTAAAAAACTTATCTGATATTTTAACATCTCTAACATTAATCAAAATATTATTTAAATTAACAAACAGTCACAATGTGAGCTTTAACCACTTAACTTCACCAATTTATCTTGTATTTAACTATGGCTTTACATGCTTATTCTATCTGAAAACAATTTTTTTATGATTATCATCTTAAAAATTCTCTTCTATTTTGATAACAAATTAACAAAGCTACTGACAAAAGATGTGTTACTCTTATATCACATCCTACATAAGTTATCAATAGCATCCTTAATCACTATCATTAATCTGTTTATTTTTCTAATATAAAATTGTCTAATGAGCTCATAACTGATCTATTATTCATTAAACAGTATGTTCAATTATATTTTCATGACTGGACTGCATTTAGACCTATTAATGAAACTCTTTTTAATAATTTTTGGGAACATTATCCCCTATTCTCTTATATTAATCCAACTTGATATCAATCTCTAAACTCCTAACAACAAAACCTATAGTTCTACAGGCATTAGTTATAAAATACTCAAATACATTAACTCTGAATGCACTTCTGTCATTACTAGTCTCTTTAACTATTGTCTTCTTGAAAATAGAATTTCTA
This sequence comes from Cetraspora pellucida, assembly GCA_910591915.1. NCBI lineage: Eukaryota > Fungi > Glomeromycota > Glomeromycetes > Diversisporales > Gigasporaceae > Cetraspora > Cetraspora pellucida. Next base: position 8,426 of record CAJVQA010012229.1, read on the forward strand.
AATAATAGAAACATAGTAGAATTTATTTTATCTCCAAACATAACTTCTTTGATGGTAATCTTAATCTTACTTGACCTATTAGTCTTGTTGAACATATTCACAAATTATATATCAAAATTCTTATAAACAGACTAAGTATTATATTTTCTTCTAATCCTATTCTTTCATCTTTTAATTATATTGCATTTTCTAATAATAACACTTCAATCCCTATTCACATTCTCAATAATTTTATTAAAGATGCTACTTGCAATTATAAGGACATTTGGCTACTTTCATAAGATATAAGTAAAGCATATGACTTTGTTAACTTTATTTTTTTCAAACATTTATTTTCTCATTTGGTACTTCCTTCATCTATTATTAATATTTTTTTTGATCTTTTAACTAATCATTACAATCAAGTTATTACTAATCTTGGTCTTATTTTCTCATATCCTGTTCACAATAGTATTGACCAAGGTGAAACTATTATTTCTTTATTATGATACATATATTATGATTCACTTATCTTATATATATATATACAAGTATCTGGTTATATTCTACAATCCTCTTGGTTTACTAATCTTAAACTCTAAAAATTTAACTCATTATAAAAACAATGCTTTGTCTTAACATATATAGACTCTTTGGATGACTTCATTACAAATTGAGCTTTCTAACATATTATCTATAGCTGAATCATTTTATACTATAGCTAACATTCAAGTTAATCTTACAAAATCTATTCTAGTTACCAATAATCTTTCATCTTATTACATCTATATTCTCTATAATAATCATTTTCTTCTATTACATTCTTCTAAAGAATCCTTTAAATTTTTAGGTTACTAGTTTACCTTGGACAATAGACAATCTAAACAAACAATACTGCTTATTACTGAATTCTCCCAACTTATTCAAATTGCTAAAACCAAATATATTACTGACTTACATAACTGTTATATTATCAACACATTTATCATCTCTATTCTCAAATATTGTTTTTAAAATATTGTAGTTAGTTAGCCTATTTGTAATAAAATCTTTATTTAATATATCAGTTTTGTTAAACTTAAAGCTAAACTTTGTGTACAATATCTTTAAATATTCTTTTACATCCCCAAATTTACAACATTAAACACATCTGGGACATCTAATTGCAACACTATATTTCTAATCTTCTTAAATAACTTAATAATTCTGATTTATTAGATACATCAACTCATATACAAATTCAACAGTTACAAAACAACTTTTGGTCTTTTACCAATATTTTTTTATATTCTAATCCTATTATTGATGGTCCCAACTGTCTAATTATAAACTTTAAAATTATTCAGCTTATCAAACATATTGGCTGAACATTTTTTATTAATTCAATTTATAACATTCTATTTACTCTAAATGATAGAGCTATCTTCTTTGAATCTCTTTTTTCTTCTTATCCAAATACTCTATTTTCAAAAAACAACTTAGATATCACAAATTACTCTTTCTTGACCAACTTATTATATATGATAATTCATGCTTATTATATTGAAACATATTTTTTTCTAAATTAAATAAGCTTTTTAAAGGTATTGTATCTCAATAGTTCATCACTCTTTAGAATATTACAACAAGTCATTCTCATCAACATATTTTATATAATGTTAGAGGGAAATCCGGTTAAAGCTGTTGCGTAACGATCGTCGAAAACGTGACCAAAAACGTGACCGGAATCGTAATCTGGATCATGACCCAAAATCAATGATCGTGTAACCCAATTTCTCCCCATTGTATGCAAGAGAAGCCCCAAGATTCGGAACAAGGCACCCACGATTGTAAG
>CAJVQA010012230.1:0-10237 GCA_910591915.1 Cetraspora pellucida
TTTAATTAATAAAAACAAGTATATATATTAAAATTTTAAGACAAGATTTTAGAAATAAAGATATCTATATTAGTATTGAATATAAAAGTAGTATTATTGAGATTTGAAGATTGAGATAGATAAGTGGATGTTGTTTTTCTTTTTAGTAGAAACAGAGATTTCTTATACTAATTCCTATTCATAATTTTTAATATTATGAGTTTGCCAAATAGAAGAATTGAAATATTTGAGTAGAAAGTTAGATAGACAGATAAGAAAATTGTTAGTTGGTTTTTTTAGAATTAGTTGCAGTTGCATATGTTGGTTAAGAGTTATTGTTTCTTGTATAAGTAAAAGAATTGTATTATATATGCTAAAGTTAGAATAGAGGTTTTGTAAATAAAGAATTTGTAATATTGCATTTGATGAAGTTTTTAGAAGGTTTAATGAATTTAGAATATTAGTAATCTCATTAATAAGAATGTCCTTAGGGCTGTAAAAGTGAAGTGAATATAGAAGTAAGTATTCAGTATTTTTATATTAATTGCAATATAAGCAGTTTGGAGTTAGATAAAAAAAAGAATAGTAAACATTTAAATTAGTCATTATTGATAAATTATTAAGAAGTATTTTGTTTCTAATAGAATATAGTTTAAGATTAGAATTTTGATAGTTGATAATTTCAGTAAATAGTAGAATATTTATAGTTGAAAGGTTTCATAATGATTTTAGTTGAAAAAGTTTGTTAAATGTTTGGATTGAGAATAAGTTCTTACAGAATTTATGTAATTTATATGTAATTGGTATTTGATTTCAAGTAAAGAAAATAGGTAAGTAAAAGTGCTCAAGGTTAAGTTTAAGTTTGGTTTTGTTAGCACCCTGTTTGGCAAAAGTGTTAACTATATTGTATAAACTATTGTTTGAATATGATTTGACTTTGTATGTAGTATAATTTATATTTTTGTGTTTTACTAAAAAATTTAAGATATATATAATGTTCCAATTATTTTGTTTGGTTTGTGAGTTATAGTTATAAGGTATAGAGTTAGTAAGAGTTTGAATAGTCAATAGGCTGTCAAGGTAAATATGAATTTGTTTTTTTTTTGGTATTAAGATAAGGCCTTGTTCATATCTTTATTGGTAGTTTTTAAGATTAGTATCTTCATAAAGTTACTATTTACAAAAATAATTCTATATAAATGCTATAGCCAAGACCAACATTTGCAGTTAGGGCTAACCATTAAACTGCTAACTATATATAACTAACTTAAGTACAAATAAAAAGAAAACTACATTCAAGAGTGAAGCTCAGACATATTTTTCTGTAACTTAAACCTACTAGAGTGATCAAGACTTACCTAGATTTGGATAGTTAAAATATAGTTAAATAAAATATTGTATTTGATCCAGAGAATAGTCCATATGTTGATTTTTTTAATAGCATAGCTAAGAGGTGGCATGTATTAGAGTTTGAGTGTACTTGGTTAAGTAGTCCACATATACATAAGTATGTATATATTTGGCAGTTGTATTTAGTTTGTTTATTATGATTAGTTTGAGTTAAATATTTAGAAAAAGAAGGTTTAAGACCTTGTTGTTTTTTCCAATTTGAAAAGTTTATGCAATATGGTTTCTAGACTAGTTTGTAGTATAGCTCATTAATTTCAAGTAGTATTTTAATAACTATTTGTAATACTAATTTGTAAAAAATGTTAAGGTTTTGAATTGTTTAAATTAGAGATTTGGGTATGAGTTCTTTAAAAATAATATCCAGATAGAATGAGTTTTCATTAAATAGTATCTGATGGAAGGTTTCATAGTTTTGAATTTTTTGAATAAGTTCTTCTTGTTGAGGTTTGGAGAGGTTCAGATTGCTTTGGTTAATATGTTTGAAGATAGTATCTTGAATAATACTAGTGAATAGTATTGGATTAGAACATATTTGCCAATGTGTTAAGAAGTCAGGTAAGTTATAGTAAAAGCAGTTTATATTATAGAAAGTATATAGATATATTTTATGACATAAAAAGTGTGTATATAGTTCATTTAGTAGAGTTTTGATTTTGAAAGATTTGGAATGATTAAGTTTAAAGTTAGTTATATTATGTGTTGGTTTTTGGTTATAATTGAAGTATAGCCAGATGGATCTCCAATCTATTTCTGAAATAAGTTGGTCCCATTCTTGGTTCTATTTTTGGAATAATCACATTGCCAGAATATAGGCTTTACAAATGTTTTTAATAAATATTCTTGTAGGGTATTCTATAAAATATTGGTCTCAGAATAGCATGTGGTATGGGTTATAGATATTAGTATAGTTGAAGTATGATTCTGAAGAGAGATTATGTTGCTTAGCAAGAGAGTTAGCAAGGTTTTTCAGATTATTATTAGTATAAGCTTGTACTTTATAGAAGTTGATTTGGAGGTTATAAGATTTAATGACATTTAGTAAGATATGCCATATAGGCTATGTATTGAATTTAAAAAGTTTATTAGGATTAGAAAGTGTAGTATGGATGTTGGTATATTTAGTAATAATAGATTGAGAATCTGTAAAAATATTGACTATTGCATTTATGATGTAGTGGAAATAGCTAAGAGAATTACTATCAGTTCTGCTTTATAGAATGATAACCAGAAGTTGATTTTGGCAGAAAACTTGTGAATAATTTGATTATTGTTATTGACTTGGACCTAGCTAATGCTTATTGTACATTGGTCAGTTCCAATATTAATTACTAAACCATCAGTATAAAAGTTAAGTTGTTGTTAAAAACTATTAAAAATTGAATATTGTTCATGTATGTTTGCTGCTTCACTAGTTTTAAATATTTTAAAAACATAAGAGTTGGGAATTAGAATTGTTGATACTAGAGGAATTGATAGTAGATGTTTAATAGTTGTTGAATGAATAAGGTCAATATAGTTGGCAATGAAGTTTAATAAGTTAGAACTAACTCTTTCTAGGAATTGAGAGGAGATGATTGCTAATATATTAATTGTACATAAATTCTGAATTTTGTTGAAGTTTAGATGACAGCCTATGTAAGATAAGCTTTGGGTTGGTAAAAAAGAATAGTAGCCATAGTAATTTATATCAATGTTTGTTTACCAATGTGTGATAGATATTTGATTAGTGTTTTTGAAGTGTCTGTAGATTTTGCCAATAATACTTTTATTATCAGTATATGTAAGTAATCAGAGTTTAGATTTTTTAAAGATATATTGTGAACTGTATGCAAATGAATTATATCCTGGTTGTTGGTAGTGTAGAAGAAGGATTCTGAAACTATTATGTGTCATTACTGTATCTTCTAAATAAGTGAACCATAATGGTTTACAGCCTCTAGGTAAGTATAACAGTCATAATAAGAGATATTTTCATTTTAGTAAGGTAGTGTTGTCAGCTATACAGAGCTGTTCTAGGTATAGAATGTTGAGATTTCTAATTTGTTTTTTGAAGCTAATATATTGAAAGTGTTGGGATAAAATTGATTTTAGTGATTAGAGATTATATGATATAGTGTTTGGCCATGAAATGTTAGAATTAGCTGTTATAGATATGTTTAAGTGTTTTAGTAATTGAATAATTTTGAAATTTAAAATTTGTTTATTTGGACCATTAATAATAGGATTAGGATGTTAAAGTATATTAACAGTTGACTATAAGTTATTTTGGAGCTGTTGTAGTCTGATTTATGTTGAAGTTTCTGGTAAGTTAGGATTGTTAAGTTATAGTAGGAAGTTAGTAATATGATTTTGAAGTTGAATGTTTCATATATTATAAATATTGTACAAGTATGAGTTAAGCATAGTACTATTGGGAATTGAGCATGCTAGATGAAATTTTCATTTGGCTATTGTTAAGTATTTGGTTAGAATATTGTTGCATATGGAGTAAGGCATAATAATGTTATGTAATCTATATTCAAGTGTGGGTATAATAACCATATTGATTATATAGATAATTTGTTTATCTGTAATTTTCTTTATACTAACAATGTTTGTAAGTTGAAGTGTTTCTTCTTGAATAATTTTGATTTGTTTAGTTTGTTTGTTATTAAGTACAAACCAACAATTTAAAAACTTAAATGGTTGGCTAGCAGATATGAATTCTAAAATGGTGTTAAAAAATTGAATATTAGATGTAGATAAATTAGAAATAAAGCCAGATTTGGTGACATTGATTTGAATATTGGCCATTAGATAGAAAAATGAGGCAGTTTAAGTAATTTGTTTTAGTTCTTGTTTTGTTTTTGCTATCCATAGTATATTATTTATGTAAGCCAATACTGATATAGATGCATAGAGACTTTGAGATCTAGATTGTTAAAAATAAGTCTTCCAGGTTGTAGATCATGAGTAACCTTTATATTGGAATGCAATTATGTGAATGAGTGGGTCATAATAATTGCATCTAAATAGTGAAGGGATACATATCATTTCATTGACAATCACTTCGTCAAATACTCTATAACACAGAGCAATGGTTAATATTTAATGATTGTTTGATAATTAATAATTATTGTTCAATATTACTCATTATGCTATATGATAAGGTGCTCAATGAATGATTATCGATAAAATGATATGTATTTATAGTGAAGCTATTGTTTCTTCTTAGTCAATTCTATTTTTAACTGTATATAGATTAGTTCAGCCAAAGTTAGTAATTACTTTGTTTTGATAGTCTGTTAATAAATTAGTAAGTATGTTAACTAACTTAGAAAGCATGTTAATACAAATTAGTGCTTTTTCAAACAGATTCAAATTAACTAAATTATATGCTTTGCTCAACTCTTAAGATATAAGCCAAAGTTGTTTGGAGTTGCAAGATGCATCTTCAATTATATTATTTAAGATATGTATAGGTATAGCTATGCTATTGCCTGGCAGAGTAATGTAATTGTAGGGTGATAAGATCTCATGTTTGGTGAGCACTTGGTTTAAGTGATTTGTGAAAAGTTTTGTATATAATTTTTTGGCATGTTCAAGAAAGCTAATAGGTTTGGTGTTGATTAAGTTGCAGTCAAGATAGGTTTTTTGGAAATCAAGAAAATTCTACCCTCTTTCTATTGCTTAAAAATTTGGTTTAAGGTAATACATCTATTTAGAAGGGTGTAATTTCTTGAAGAAAGAGTATGCCTACATATTTTAACATTTATAACTAATGCCAGAGGGGCCACAAGTCTTATTATTTAAAAAATGAGATAATGTTTCAGTCACTTCAATAATAATAAATTCTTTAGTAATATCATTGTACTACTCAGAGTTAATGCACATTTTGCAGTTATATTCTTCTTTTTAGTTAGATTCAAAGATTTGTTGGTTGATATGTCTAAAGAATATTCATTGGTCAAAATGTTGTTGAATATACTGTTTGATGTCTTGAGGGTCAGTAATTACATCATTGTTTGTTCTAATGTTATCAAATTTGACTGGGTCCTTGTGATAGTTAAATATGCTACTAATCATTGATTTTGGGTTTGATTGAAGTTTGGAGCATCTTTTAGAAATATAGGAAAAGATCCAATAAGAGTTCAGGACTTAATAATCACTGTGAGTACTAGTGTTAATATCATCTACAATAAAAGAATTAAGCTATCGAAGAAGAGGTTAATTGGCCCAGATGTAGTCTATACTACTTTGATATCTGTTGCTTTGCCAGGTAGATGTTGAGTTGTGGGTATATATGGCCAGATTATATATATTGTTGTATTAAAGAAAATGAGACAATGTATTTTATTAAAGAAGAGTAGGTGATACTATTAGAGGAATTGAAGACTTTTAAAATAATTGGTTGAATATTTGATGTGTAGACTTGTTGAAGCCATTGTATTACAGTATTTTGTACTGACAGTCTTAGTTGAGTATTATTACATGATAAATAAACTGAAATAATTCTGAATTCAAAGTATGTTTAAAGAAGATGTATACTGTGATAGCATATCCTAGAAAAGAAAGTATTTTGTAGATGTAGGTTTTTATGAACTTGTGGATTATAATGGCTGTGCCTGCTTTAGGGCCTTCAGTGCATAACCACAAATATGTAAAGTGTTGGATTTTTGTAATTTGGTAATTGGGTTATCGGCTGCAATTTTAGTTTCTATTATGCTAATATTGCTGAAGTTGTTAGAAAAACAGTAGTCTTCCTATACTTGTTATTTCAGGTCTTTATTAATTCCTTAAACATTATGTGTACTAATTGATAAGTAAAGTTGATTATTGTAAAACTGTGTTCTAGGTGTATTGAAGTTTAAAAGATAGTAGTTGGTATGATTTGGTATTATTTAATTTGGAGATATTAGGATAGATAAGTATTCATAAGATTTGTATTAAATAGAATTTATAACTATATGATTTGAAATAGTGGGATTGTGACTTTAATGTAAATATGTGTTTCTGTTTTTTTATTATTAACTAAAATTTTGACTAGATTGAAAAAAAGGTTTTTGCATAAATGTTTAATAAAGTCATTAAGTGTTATAGATTACAGTAGTAAAAGTAAATAGTATTATTTTAAAAACTTATTATAGCAGATGTTTGTCTCTAAAGAAGTTAAAGTATTGGTATCAGAGGCATTATATATAATGTCTTCTACAGATTCACTCACAGTAGGCTTTACTGTCTGCCTATTGTTATTATTTTCCTCTAAAGATAGTCCACTAGATGTGAAGGACATCATAATCTTAGAGGTGGCAGTTGCATTAATATATTCTGTAGAAGACATTATTGAAAAGAAGAGTTTGTACTTTTCTCTTGTGAGCTAAGAATAGTATTTTCAGTTGTTTTTGTAGTTTCTTTTAGGAATGTAGATATATTCTTATCTACTTTTTAGGAATTCAATATATCAGGATTCTGTATAAAAAGAGAATCCTCATATTGTTCTGGAATTGAAATTTTAAGGTGTTTTATTAAAAAATCTTCAGCTTCTGAATAATAGAATTGATTATAATTAATTCGTATTTGTTTTAGTGATATTTTAAATTCCATTTCTAATTTAAAATATGTAATGACTTTTGGAAGAGTATAGATATAATTAGTTGTTTGGATTATTTTTTTCAGGGTTTCTTTTTTAGATAAACCTACAAGTCCATCATTGTCTCTTGCTGCTAATATAAAGGCTCTTAGATAGTGATAGAAGTAATATGTAAATCAAGCAGTATTACTTGCTACTTTGTTAAGATTTGCAAATGACTTTTAGTAAATATAGCTAAAACTCTAAGTTCTTCTGTAGGTGTTGATATAAAAAAGCTTTCTGCAAGTTTTTGTTTGGAATAAAAGGCATCAGTTTCTAATGTTGCATAAATCCATTCTTTTTGTTCTGATTCTGGTACTGAATGAGTTTTGAATAAGTTAGTGAAATAGAATTGAAGATGTTTCCTAAGTTATGTTCTATTAATTTGGCTAATAGATTACAGTCTTTGTTAGTGCAGAGGTAGATATGATGGAGTGCTGTTTTGAAAGTTGCTTCAGAGTGCTCTTTAAGAGTATGTATTTAATCTGATAAAAGGTATGTTGTTGTTAAAAGTTTTTTGTATTCTTCAGTTAGTTTTTGTAATATTAGCATTTTGATATAGTTGTTAGTTTTCTGTTGATCAATTTTGTCAAACTAAATGCTATATTTTTCAAAAAAGGTTTTGAACCAGGCTTCATAAGTTGTAAGATAGGGCTTGAGTGATGGAATTCTAAAATCTTTTAAGAATTTTTCAGATGGAATGTTAAGGAAAATATTAATATTGAATTAGTTATCATTTTGAATAGTGAATTTAAGTTGCTTTGAGCTGTATTTAATATCAAAGTGCAGTGTAAACTGTAATGATTTAATATCAAGTTTTTTATAAATCCTTTGAGTTGATAGTTCTATATTTATGATTTAGATAAAGGTATAAACAGACTAAGTTTATAGCTATTCTATATCTGTTAGTATTTGAATAAGGTAGAATAGAATAGTGTGATTGAAGAATATGTAGGTAGTCCAGTTGAGTAAAAAACACTTTTGTAAATTTGAGAATAGGCTTTAAGTATATCATGAAAAGCTTTAAAGAGAATTAGTTTTGATTTATCAAAGTCAGAACTTGAGTTGACAAACAAATCTGACAAGAACTTAGGTTTTTCACTTGTCATTTTGTTAAGAATATAGCTAAAAGTAGAGGCCTACATTGGGTCCTGCAGTCTGGCTAGGCCTGAAGCAAAATTTTATAATTGCAGACTGGGCCAGGCTAAAAAATTTGCAAAACTTTATAATTGCGAGTCAATGCAAGCCTAAAATTTTGTAAAATTATATAAGAAATTTTTGTGGGCCAGGCTGGACTGAAGAAAAAATTTAATATATTTGGGCTGGGCCAGGCTGGCAAAAAAATGATAACTCTAAATATGGGCTGGGCTGGCTTAAAAAAATTTTTTAACCCTAATTGCAGAACAGGCCAGGCTTTAAAAATAGGCAATTTGCAGGCCTCTAGCTGAAGAAGTATTTGGCAGATAGTCTGTTGCTATTTTAATTTTTATCAGATTTTTTAGAGATGATTTGTTCAGAATAAAGTCTTTAAGGTTGGATTTCAAGAGAGTAAATAGTTGTAAAGCTAGTGGTGTATTAAGTTTATTATATTGCTGCATAGTAGGTGTAACTGGATAATTTTTAAACCAGTCAAAATCTTTTGAGGTATCATGTTTTTGTGGTTTTGTTTTTTTAATTAGGTTGTTTGTTATTGGCCTCTTTCTGTTTGTTGTTATTTGAAGGTTTTTTTGCATTAGAGTTATTATCTAATTGGTTGTCTGTATTTTTAACTTTTTTGAAAAGTTTGTTCAATAATTTTTTGAAAAAGATACACTTATCTTCTGCTGATAATTGTAGGCATTTGATTTTGCAATCAAGACTATAATGTTCTTAGTTCATAGAGCTTGTGAATTTGGCTAGCTTTAGTTTAAGTTTATGAATGCATTAAGAGTGGGCTAGAAAGCCACCTACTTCAGTTTTGAATTTGAGTGCTTATTATCAGTTAGAATAATACATGATATATCTTTGGTTTTGCAAATAATACATGTATATGCATGATAAGAGAAGACAAGAAAAGGGATTTGATTATTAGTATCTTGTCTAATATTACTATAACAGTTGGGAAATGAATGAATAATGTTGTGTTTAGGTTAAAAGGATGATTTAGATACATTGTGAAAGAATTTGTGGAGTTTGGCATCAAGGTCGATTTCCATTAAATTTAATGGATCAATTTCAGTTATAGAAGTAGAATCAGTAATTGATTGCAAAGATAAATGCTGTAAAGCAAAGTATGTGTGGTATTTTTCACAGAAACATTTAGTAATAATAGGTTAAATAGGGCTGGGAAAGAATAATAGCCATTGTGAGTATTGCATTGTGTATTGTTAAAATTGAATGAGAGAACTTTAAAACTTTTATAGTTTTTTCTAAAGTAACTAGTGTTCAAATATTATATTTATTCTAGAGGGTATCTAGGTTAAAGGAGTCTGGTTCTACAGTGATGATGTTAGGCATTTTGTGAAACTTTCCTAATGTAGTGTTTGTACTAGTATAAAATGATCTTCAAACAGATTAAGTAATCTAATTATTAGATAAAATTTTTTAATTTAAAGGCTTTGCAGATAAGTTAGAAAGGATCTGAGAGATGTAGGACCTGTGTTAAGACTAATTGAATGTTTAGAAAATTTTAATAAGTGCCGAAAAGTGAAATTTCTAGAACAACCTAGTGAATTTTTCTAAATTTACTAATGAAATAACCTGTAAAGGCAGATTATGATTTTGCCTTTTTTCAAATATCTTAGTGAGTTTTGATTTGTTTGCAGTATAATATATATCAAAATAACCAGAACAGAGAGCTTGTTTTTTTTCTAATAGGTAACAAGATATATTTAATTAGAAAAATATATAGGAAATAAGCAAAACCAATATTTGGTTTTTGAAACTTTTTTCAGTGGCCAAGCATTGCAGAAGCATAAAACATAACTATATAGAAAAAGAAAAATGAGCTAAGCAACTTTACTTAGAAGTACAAGTAAGGTTTACTTAATAAAATATTAAGAAATAATTAAATGTTTTTAGCAAAAATTTGGTACAAGTAATCTACGGAAAGAGTTACAGAATTTGTCTTTAATTCTTATTATAATAAATTTGCATGTAATTAATTTATATAGACTGTATTATTACTTTTGATACATTATATTTTATAAAATAAATTAAAAAGCTTATTAATAATATTAAATCTAATGATTGTTATTTTAA
>CAJVQA010012231.1:0-10237 GCA_910591915.1 Cetraspora pellucida
CTCAAAAAACTCAACAACATTATTAGACAAGTTAAAGCCTCTTTAACTAACTCATTACCTATACCTATACATTTCAACCCTACTACACACTATCTTAACTCAACATATCACCTTAATATACCTCTTATATCTAATTCTTATGAGCTTATACCAAGCTGAATTACTACTACTAATACTGAATGACAAGCTCTTTATCATGCCCGAAACATAAAAAACATTAAACAAATCTGAAAACAAATAAATCAGCATATCAATTTTAGATGCTTCAAACTCCAAACTAATCTCAAACTTATGATCAACAGCATACTCAATTATCATAAAAATCCAGTAAAATTTAATAACATAAAAACATCAAATCATATTATCACAGAACTTAAACTAATTAAAGAACATATCCAACATCATTTTGACAACTGGACTGCCTACAGACCTATTAATGATCATTAATTCAATACCAACTGGTTAGCAGAATATAAACCAAAAGCTACCACTAGTTCAAACTATTATAATTCAGCCTTGGCTAAATTTTTACTTGATAAAATTACTAGAACCCTTAATCAACTTCCCAATAACAAAGCATATGAACTATTTGGAATTAGCTATGAAATGCTTAAACAGGCTGGTTCTACTTTCTTCAAGCAATAGTTGCCTTTTTTAATTGATACATTCAAACTTCTCATATACCTAAGCAATGAAAAGAAGGTTACATCTTTCCAATATCTAAAAAACCTATTTTCGATGGAAATCTCTCTAATATAAGACCCATCAGCCTTGTTGAACATATAAAGAAACTATACACAAAACTTCTTACTAACTGTTTTAATCTAATATTTATACAACATTCTATTTTATCTTTTTACAACTATATTGTTTTACCTGGCAACAGCACATCTATTTCTATACATATACTTAACAATATTATCAAAAATGCTAGTTGCAACAACAAACAATTATGGCTTCTGTTTTAGGACATGAGCAAACTATATGATTCTGTCAATTTAGAACTTTTTACAAAGTCTCTTAAACAGATATCAATGCCTCAAATCCTTATTAATATACCTACCAACTTTCTTACTAATTGTCAAAACTAGATTATATCTAATCTTGGTCTTACCAACTTTTATTTAGTTAAAAATAATATAGATTAAAAAGAAACTATAACTCTATTATTTTAAAGAATCTATTATGATCTTCTAATTCATAAAATTGCCTCACAATTTCAGGCTACTCTTTATCTATATTCTGGAAAACCAACTTATACTCATCTTAAATCCAAACTTTAAAAACATCTATATTAGTTTTAGCTTATATGGACAATACTCTTTGGATTGTAAAGTTCAAAGAAAAGCTTAATTTAATAACTAAAACTGCCACATCCTTCTATCAAATAGCCAATATCCAAATTAATCTGATAAAGTCTATTCTAGTCACAAACTTCTCTATCACTTCTATGTGGTTTTCTGAATCTTTAATTTATTCTATTTCTAAAAACCAATTCTTCAACTTTCTTGGATATTGGTTTACACTTAATAATAAACAATTCCAAGTTATCAAACTAATAAAAGAAAAGGCTTATAATCTTATCAATATTACTAGCACAAAGAAAATTACTGATAAACAAATTGCTTATATTATTAATACAATAATCATTCCAACTTTGGAATATTGACTACATAACACTATTCTTTCTCATACTATATATAACCAAATCTTATCTAAATATCTTACTGTAGCAAAACACAAGTTTTATCTTTCCAGATCTATACCAAATAGCACAATGCTTAACACATATTTATATAATATTTATAATATATAGGACATTCAACTTCAGCATCTCTAACTATCTTCAACGAATCAACAATTCTGATTTTCTTGACATTACAACTCAAATTAGACTTTAACAATTACAAAATAACTTATGGTCTTCTATTAATATTTTATATCATCCTAAACTAATTATTGATGGTCCTAACAGACACTCATTAAACTTTGAAATTATTCAACTTTTTACCCATCTTGGCTTAGTAATCTCAGTTAACCCTAATATTATATAGCCTTATACAATTAATAATGGAGGCCAGTTACTAGAATCAATCTTATCTTAGCATTCTAAATATCCAATCTTTAAAAAACAATTTAAACAATCTAATATTATGTATCTTGAACACCTCTGCACAGCTGACAACAGTATCTTATTAGATTAAAAACATCTTTCATCTAGACTTTTATTCTTGCCTAAGAGAAGAAAACCTCTTTGGTTTTTCTACTTAGAAAACACAATTTTAGTACACTCTTACTACTAAAATATACTACTACACTACCAATCACCTGGTTATAACCTTTATGCTTATTATATCATCAATACATCTAAAAAACTTATAAAATCTAAACTTTGATTACTTTCATATTACAATAAAGAAATTATTATTGGAAAAATACGAAAATACTTTTTCTTATCTAACTATTACTCTATTACTTACTGGACTTCTAATATAGATTTAAATTACTCAAAATTTTATCTTTTACCCTCTGCTGAATACAAATAATGTATAGGATGCCATCTTAATTCTTACAGAATTAACCAAACTTGTACTGTTGAAGTTTCTACAATTATTTCAACACAATTTCTTGGCAGAACTAATTCCAAACACCAACTCAACCTCAATGCAAATTACTTGGATCTTATCTGCTCTACAGCTGTTAAGTATCCAACCTGTATTCCTCTTTTACCTATAATTCTTATTTCTAATTTAATCACTTCTGAAATCTTTATTCCAAATAAAACTACCAATAAACTCATATTTATCTCTTAACATAACTACTCTTATCAACAACTATTCTTTTATACCAATGGCTCAGTAATCAACATTGGTACTGATCAATGCACAATAGGTATTGGTTAGATCCAAATAATCAAACTATTAACTCCTTTTCTGCTAAAATACAATTCTGGCCCTCATTATATAAAGCTAAGCTTCTTTTAATTATTACTGCAATCTTAACAGCTTTATGCAATTCTGTAGTTAATATATTTACTGATTCTCAATCAGTAATTTCCAAATTTAACAACCTTTAACTTTACTCAAATTATCCTAATAAGCTATTCAAATTCAGCTCATGGCCTATATGGCACACTCATTCTAATATTATTAAATCACACAAATTACAAATTATTTTTCACAAAGTGCAAGCCCACTCAGATAATAATCTTAATGAGCAAGCAGACTCTCTTGCCAAACAACATCCATCATTACCACTTCTTTTATTTAATTACACAAATCTTTATAATTCTTATTATATTCTTCAATGGAAGCAATATTACATAGAACTTCCTACAAGATATTTTATTAAGCAAATATGCAAAGCTCACATATTAGCTATATAGGCATCTCAAAAATGTAATAGTAAGTGGTTATACTTCAATCAGAATATTGACTGGAGACCACTTAGCTCTATTTTAATCACAATCAAAAACTCTTATACAATATTACTAATTTTAGACTCAACCAACTAAAATCCTTTAAAATTAAAACTTTTCTTAATGAGTTACCAACATACCAACTATTTTATACTATTTATCCAAATCAATATCTAGATACTAATTGCTTTTACTGTAATCTAGCTAACTCTTACTCTCACTAGTATACTTGCACTAATACACTTTTGCTTAACTAAATTATTCAAACATCTACCAATCAAATTATCTCTAGCAAATTACCTGATCTTAATACTTACCAAAAAAATGATCTAATTCATAAAATTCTTCATCACCCAGCTTTCAACTTCTTATACACCTTATCTAACACATTTTATCCTAACTTTACTCTTAAAGGACTTATTTCAAAGTCACTCATATCAATAGTTCAAAACTCTGACATATTATACAAAACTGCCTCACAAATTATTATTGATATTCTTCTTAATATTAATGAACAATTATATAAACAATTATAAAAAACATATTGTATTTATTTCTCAAACTGGAAAAACCAACAAAATAGACCTTAATCTCAACCAATCAACAAATCTTCAATATTACCTAACTTAGCAACTAGGCATACACATTTTTATAGAAACTATACTTATTCATACCTCTGTAGACTTCCAGATCAACTACATACATATTCTAATACATGCTTTTCTATTGGCTAAGCAATCCACAAAATCAACATTTAGTCTATTCTATAGATCAAATATAGCATATCATCAAATTATATACTAAATATTCAAATTTAGGTGAGTTTTAACCACTCTAGTAGGTTTAGATCACAGATTAATTAATCTGAGCTTTTATTCTTGCATGTAATTTTTAATTTATTTGTTTTGTACAAATAGTAGTAGCTGTATAGTTAGCAGTTTAATGGTTAGTTCTAACTGCAAGTGTTGGCTTTGGTCATAGCATATATATATGTAACTATTTTTTTTTTTTTTTTTGTTTAAAGGCTGATGTTAATAGTAGCTAATGCCTTTATTGTGTTTTTAGTGAATATATTATATATTACTTATACAGGATGAGTATACAACTAGTCACACGTGTAACTTTTGGTTACCTATTTAAGTAGTCTGCCCAAGAGTTCTACACTAGCTGCCATACCTATAATCTACTAGGAGACTATCTAATTAAACACTTTGATTCCTATACTGTACCCAGGCAATTAGCATCCTGGTTTCTGTACACCTAAGTGCCATCTAACCCAACATTTAGCCTTCTTTCTGTATGTCTGTCAAGCCATTACACAATTATTTTCAGAGCATGACATCTGACTATAAGGCTTCAAGAGTCTCTCTGTTAACTACCTACCTACTCTATAGAATATTAACAGGGCTTGCCCTTGCAGAGTTCACTCAGACCCTAGTACTTACTTCATAGCATATCCCTAGTACTTTTAGTATACTCCTGCTTTTTCTCCAAACTCCCAATCCAGATAGCCCGATAGGACTATGATCAGCCCATTAGTATATTAGATCAGCCTGATATCCTTTTTCTTCAGTCCTCCTGGTTGGACTTCCGGCAGCCTGGTTGGTGGTACCCCCTACCTAGAGGTTTTTGCCTGTCCAGGTACTCCACATTGGTATTCATTTTCTAGATCTAGCCTTTACAGTAGTATCATCAAAGATCCATGTTACTTCTCTACTCGGGTCTTCTCAAGTGGGCTTCTTGTTTCTTAATTTCTATGAATTTACATGGCCACAAGGACTTATTTTGGGTTTGCACTGCCCAATGCCAGTTTGCATTCCTCTGTATAACCAGTTACACAGATGCCTCATAATCTGCCAGTCATGCTAATGCGACCATAATTACAGATATCTTAACCTAATCATTAAAAACAGTATATTACATAGGTGATTATCCAAATTTTCACTGTCTGTGGGTTTTGAACTTACAACCTACTACTTGAAGGTTTGGCAACTTATCCACTTCACTAAGTCATTACACCTTTTATGTAACTATTTTAAATTATTAATAAAGATATAAGCAAGGCCTTACCTTAATACTAAAAAAAAAAAAAACTATTTTCAAAAGTGAAACAAAATTTTTAACCAAATTAATTAGCAAGCTATTTGGCTGTATATAAACAATAATTAAAAAATTTTAAACTTTTTGTATAGCTTTTAATCTTTTGCTTTTAAATTCTTTAGAATTAAAATTCTACTTGATAACTTTTCTACTTTACACATTTTATACAAATAATATCATTTATATCTACCAACCTGTCACCAATGTCATAAAACCAGTTCCTACCTTTATTAAATAATATGCCCATCTGACCAACTACTATATAACCTTATCAACAGTTTATTACAACATACTTTAAATACAAATATATTTAATATTATCTTTGAAACTATGACTAAACTATACTGCCAAATTAGACAACTATATTGTATGACTACACAAAATACAGTAGATCTACTATCAGTATTTTAAGCCTATTAGGCTTAGTGCCAAATAAAAATATCTTTATTATTTCAAATCTATCATTAAAAAAATAGTTATAACACTTGTACTTAAATTTTTACTTTATCTTAATCAACAAATATATTATAAAATTTGAATTCCTTATTGTATTACAAGATCAACAACTCATCCTTCTACTTTCAATTTACTCTTTAATCTTACTTCACATTTATCTCAACTTTTTCTTTCTAACTTAATTTATTCTAAAATTAACTTTTGATATATATAATAGATCAAATATTTTTTATTATTTAAACTAGTTTTTTGAAGACTAAGGCTTTTTTATTTAATATTGTAGAACATGGTAACTCATGGTCTAATTATCTTAAAGGAGCTACTTTACATTAAAGAGTATATCTAGCCATACATATACTTTTGGTGTCTAATTTAAGTAGTCTGCCTATATATAGGTTCTACACTAGCTGCCATACTTGCAATCCAACTACAGGTTTTGCCTATTTAAATCTTTTGTACTGCAATCCTTACTGTTATCACTAGAACATCTTTATTACATAATGTCAGTTAAGAAGTTCTAGATGCTTACCTATACCCTTAGGATCCCTGTCTTATTTCATATAGATTATTCTCAAGGCATCATTACTAGAGCCTTCTGTATCCCAAATTACAGCTAAACCTAGTTTACAACTCTTGTGAAGTTCATACAACCCCAGTACCTTCCTTTTATAACCTCACCATTACCTTGTCTACCCTTGCAAGTTCTTCTATACTACCAATTCAGTTAGCCCTGCATGATGCGACTTCATGTCCAGATCAACTAGTGGCCAGATTGGTGGACCTTCTATCTAAAGGTTCTTGCCTGTACAGATCACCTGCCTCAGGTTTCCTTCAGCAGATCAAGATCTTTACAGGTAGCATTATCGAAAGTTGTACTATCTCTTCACTTAAGATTTCTAAGCAGGCTTCTAATTTGAGTATATACTTTTCAGATTTATTTGTATGACATTGCACACTTCCAAAGTTAGTCTTGATATAATTAAAATTACAGAATTTACAAACCTCAGATCACAGATAAGTTTGTCAGAATAGGTCTATTTTTTCAAAATCAGTCACTGATAGGAATTGAACATTGGACCTACTGCTTGAAGGATGACAACCCAACTACTATACTAGGATCGCCATTTACTAATAGATCAAATATTAAACTAATCTTTTATATATAATTACTAATACCTAAATCTAGATAAGTCTTGGCTACTCTTATTGGTTTAGATCACAGATAAATTAGTCTAAGCTTCTACTTTTTTTATAATATTTTTAAAAATAAATTTATGTTTTATATAAAAATTTTAAATAAATATTTAATAAAAATAAAGACATGACTTCATTATTAATATTAAAAAAAAATTTTTTATTAATATTTTTATTAATTTATTTTTTATAAATTTAATCTAT
This sequence comes from Cetraspora pellucida, assembly GCA_910591915.1. Classification (NCBI taxonomy): domain Eukaryota; kingdom Fungi; phylum Glomeromycota; class Glomeromycetes; order Diversisporales; family Gigasporaceae; genus Cetraspora; species Cetraspora pellucida. The sequence continues at coordinate 7,373 of CAJVQA010012231.1, forward strand.
AAACTATGCTTGTATAACAGATTATGTATAATCTAATACTAATTTAAAAGTTTATTAGCTATAGTATATATATAAGGTAAGATTATTAATATAATGATATCAAAATTATTTTTAAAATAAAAATAAGTTCTTTGTTTATGTGTTTGAAGGAATTTGATAATAATTAATATAATGACTATGATAATGATTAGAATAATAACCAAAATAATGACTACAATAACAACCATAATAACAACTATAATAATGATAATAATAATAATTATAATAATGATTATGATAATGATAATGATACTAATAATGTTAGACTATTAGCAAGTAAAGTAATCTTAGTGAGATGTAGGATTTTTTTAAAAAACTTAAATAGAAAAAAGAATAAAAAACAGTCAAATGCATAGTATCAAAGTATTAATACAAGAAGTTTTCTTGTGAGAAAAGAGGAACAACAAAATTCTAATAGCATCATTTGAAAAGATTTCATCAGATGCAATATGCCAAAACAGCAGAATATTAAAAAAAAATATACAAGATAAATGTAACAACATTAAGAAAGCATTTAGAATAGTGAGTTTAGGATTTTAGATATGTTAGATATAATACTATTAAACATAGTATTTGTGTCTGGCACAGGTATTATGTTTAATAATATTATACTTTAAAACTTTTAGAACTATAATAAGTTAAATTTCTTACTTAATTCTCAAATATAAACTAATTTAAAAATTTTATTTTAGAATTCTTAAGAAATTTCAACTATATCATTTGCTGATATTGATAATATAAAACTTCATAATATGTTTGCCATCTGAACTATCAACTGTTAATGCCTATTTACAATAATTAAAGACCCTAAATTGATAGAAATTGTACAATATTTGAACCTAACTGCATAGTTAGTCAAAGCTAATACAATAAAAAATACAATTATATTACTTTATAATTTAGGTAAATAGAAATTAAAAGCAATCAAAAAATTAATGATCTTTTTCTTCTGACCACTATATTTAGAAAAGATGGCAATTTTGAAAAAGACAAAATATACTCTATACAGGGTTTTACTAACTTTAAAAACAGTAGCAAAACAGAGGCTCTTCCTCTTGTTTTCAAAAAGTGCAAGACTCTTGTTTTAGAAGTCTACAGAAACAAGAAAAATAAATTAACAACAAACTTTTCGACAAAAAAAAACTAGCAATAACTAAATCAATCTTTTTTTCTAAAGAGTATATTATAACAACAAAAACTAATTAAGAAGTCTTAACTGACTCTATGCAATATGACTTTCTAAACAACATTAGTTAGGATAAGCAAGTTACTTTAGAAAATGAAACAAGAGATTCTGAAGAAAAAAAAAATCAAAACAGCTTTACAGTCATGTCTAGTTCCAAAACACATTCTGAAAAACAAAACAACAAGAAAAACAAAACAACAACAACTCTATATATTGAACAAAACAACATGTCTTATGCAAAGTCTAATGCAACAGGTATAAACAAAAGCAAAGAGGCCTTAAACTAACCATGGTCAAGCTTATTTGCAAAAGTTAAAAGAGAACAATCAACCTTCTCTTCATTCTTATTAAGAAACAACATCAGGTTTAAAAATAATAATGCTTTTATTTTAGACATTCATAACCTAAATGGCTCATTAAATAATATTATAATTTCTCTTTATGAGACAGCTGGACAAGACATAATTGCTGCTAAGCCACATGTTAATAGAGGATCTTGTATTTATTTAGAACTAATATTTACAAATAAGGAAAAGCTCAAGTACTATGCTATGAAAGAGATCGAAATTTTTAATCACATATACTATAGACATATTCATGTTGACACTAGAAGATCCTTTTTGCTTATTAAAATTAGAAATGTTTCTTTAGGTAACAAGGAATTTATTTCAAATAGAATCAAAAATGCCTTCAAAAATTTCAGTAAAATTGCTTCAATCAAGCCACTCTTAATAGAAGGCACTTCTTACCTAACTAATCAATAGATTATTACCTTTGAAACTACAGAAGATTTAGATTTAGAAAAAAAGATTTTTCGATTCTACATCATTTTAGACAACAAAGTTACTACAGAGTATTGTGCAGCTCCCAAGCTATGCTACTTTTGTAACAATAAAGAATATATCAAAAAAGACTGCACTCAATACAAGGAAGCTATTGAACTTCATCATTACTATAATAATTTTTTTTTTAATAAAAGAAAAGAAAAGCTTCCTTTAGCAAACTTAGAAAATATGAATACAAATCAGCAAGAACAAAATAATCTTATAGAATAAGTAAACATTAATAATTCCCAGTCAGAAGAAATTCATCCTAACACCTCCAATACTAATAGGAATGAGAAAACAAATAACTTTACATCAATAAAAAAAGATTTAGATAATTCAATTGATGAAGACATTAGTGATGCTAGCAACAAAGTTTCTACTATAAAAAACCTAATGACAGATCATGTCTTGGAAATAGAACAACCTATTTCTCTAAGCATACTAGTAGTGCTAATTACAAATAATAATACTCAACAAATTCAACTTGCAATATCTGATGATAGATTTGCTTTAATTTTATAAAGAAAAAAAAAGATAAAAAAAACCAGAATGATTTTACAAATCAGAAGATTGTAACAACTAGGCCAGCTCTATATAAGAAATCTTATAATAGAGTACAAAACTCACAAATCTAATATTTGTACTACTCTATTCATAATATAACTGAACAATTCAAATTTAAAATTGCAAGCTTTAAGGGTAGAGTCCAATGTAAATCATTTGTTATATGATTTGTATGTCCGATTAAAATTTTTATAAAAAATTGAAAGATGTTACTAATAAAACTTTTTATAATTATATTTAATTTTTATT
>CAJVQA010012232.1:0-10237 GCA_910591915.1 Cetraspora pellucida
TAATTTGGTATTTTTGAAAAAGAATTTGGGAGTTGGATATATTTGTTATTTTGCCAATATGCCAATTAGAAGATGAGATATAAAGTCTTTATATGTTTTTAGAACTGTCAAATTGAGGTGTAATGAGGTTAAGTGTATTTAGAAATAGGTTAATGGATTGAAGTTGAAGATTAGGCCATATTTGTAAGATAGAAAAAATGGAGATTTGATTTGAGAGTATTTTAAACCAGCTTGGAATAGGACCTTGAGGAGATTTAAGAGTTTTAAGATATATGTTTTTTCAGAAAAGTAAGTAAAAATTATCAGCTATAAGTAATTGTTCAAGAAAAAGAATTTTGTTGTTTTTTTAGACTTAAGGTTGTTGAGTTATTTGAAGTTGTAAATATTGTTTAGTTGGTTAGTTTGTTTGTAGGATGTTAATTGATTTAAGTGAGTGTTATTAATAAAGATATTATTTTTGTATAAGTGATAAAGTTGGGATATTATAGTAAAATTAATAGTTTTTCTATGATTTTTTAGAATTGTATTTTGAGTTAAAGATGGTTTCCATATTTTTGAAAACCATTCTTTAATATGATGTATAGAGATTTGATTCAAGAATATATTATTATTAAAGCAACTTTCTATGTTACTATTGCAAGTTTGTAATATAAGTTTGTTGAATGTTGAAATATTGAGTAGTTGTAGATTTGTGAGAATGTCATTGTTTGTATTAATAGATAGGTGAAGTATGTGTTTAGTATATTTTGTTAGAAGGCTAAATAGTTGTTGGAGTTTGTTTTGTGAAAAAAATTATATTTGAAGTAGATATTCTATTGATAATGATAAAATAGTATTGAGTAGACAGGATATTTGTATAGGGAGAAGTTTTTTGTATTGGATAGTATGAATTAATTGGAAGGTTTTGTCAAAAATTTTATCAAGTGTTGGTTTAGTTGATCCTTTTCCATCTAGGAGAATTCCTAAGTATATGATTATTTTGTTAGATTTTCTAGATGTAATTGGTTGGTTATTGAAGGTAAGAGATGTTGTATCTGATACTGTATTAGATAATATTTTTTTGTTGGGTGTAATGTGAATAATGTCTGATTTGGATTGGTTTACTTGAATATTATTTAGTTGATAGAGTTCAGATATGTCATTTAAAATATCTTAAAGATCATTTTTAGATTCTATATAGTTTATTAAATATACTAATATTATATCAATATTTGTTTTAGATTTATTAAATGTAGATTTTTTATATTTAATAAATCTAAATCAAGTATTAATTAATTTAATAAAATAAATAAATATTTATTAAAATTTTAAATATAATTTATACAATAAATATATAAAAAAAATATATTATTTTTGTTTTTCTGATTTAAAGATTGTTTCAATTGCTTTGTTGATATATTTTTTCATTTTATATGATTTTACATTATCAGGTTTATCATAGTTATAAATAGTATATCTTTTTTGTTCAGAAATCATTGTAAAAATTTTTTTTTCTTTTAATCATAAAATAATTACTTATAAAAAAAATCAGATTGGCCTAGACTAATTTGTAACTTTATTAATTTCTTTGACTTCAATATCTTCAGGCATAACAAAAAGTTCTACTACTGGATTATCATCAAGAAAAAACATTTGTGCTTGTATATCTTGGTCTTCAAATTTTCAACTTTGATTAAAAAAGATGCATTTTAAAATCCTTATACATTACTGTTTTTTCTGTTTTCAAGAAAACTTAAAATATCAGCAATTGTAAACATACTATTTTTATAAAAAAAAAAATATTAATTATAAATATAAGCTAGTTTATTTTAAATAATTAATATTTACTTATTAAAAAAATATTTAAATCATTAAGAAATTTCTAAAAGATTCATTATTTTTACTTTATTATTTTTTTATATGAATTTATTTATACTGAGTAAAGTAAAATTTAGTGTTTTTATACTTTTATCAGTAGAATCAATTATCTGATACAAATTCATTTATATGCAGTTTATCTGCATTTGAATAAGTCTAAATCAGATAATTGATTACTAAAACTAATTACTATATTCAAATTATCTAATCTACAGCTTATCTGTATTTGAATTAATTCAAATTAATAATTATGCATTTATTTAATTTATTAGTAATTACTATATAAGGTATTTTCATACTAACTTTAATTTTATCTCTATTAATCAAAAATATAATTAGTTCTAGATAATGATTTTATATTTGCAGCAAATATCTATAAAAATTGTGACAAAACATCTTTTTATTCTCTACAATTTATTTATTTTATACAATTTTTAACCAATACTACCTTTAATTAAAACTTTCAATATACATAAAAATGATTTCCAAAGTTTTTTACACTTTAATTGCAATTTTAGTTATCTTTGGTTTGTTTTTAACAAACCTCTTTTACAGTGAATATAAAGATTATATTTATCAATACATTATTAGAATAATTTACTCAAAATTATTCTTTTGGTTTTCAGTAGTTGCTATAAATATAGTAACTACTTTAATCATAATTGTTATTTACCAATTTTGGTTTTGAAATTATTTATTTAAACAATTTTCAGAATGATTTATTTCATGATTGCTATTTTAGCAATCATATAATTAATGCTGTTTCTTGGAAAATATATAGTATTGGTATTTATCAATACTATCAAGTTATTAGTTGAGCCTGGTTCTACATATATCAAACTTTACAAATATAGAACATGGCAAAATTTTTATTCATTCATGTATATCAAACTTTACAGACATTGTAGATCATAGTGAAATTTTTATTTATCATGTATATCAAACTTTACAAGCATAGTGATTAATTTATCAAGTTGAGTATTGTTATAATTATGTTGCATATTGTATGTTTTGATGAACACTTTGATAAACACTGTAGCTAATGCAAAAGATGTTAAACAAGCAGATTCTGTTTACCAGAACTGCTATAGATAATTTATCAACACATCTTAAAAAAAAATAAAATGTTTTTTAAGAGTTTTTTTTAACAATTAAAAATAAAAGCTTTTAAAATTTATTAGTGAGAAGCTAATAATATAGAACTAAGCTCTAAACAAAGAATAAATACAAGAAATTTAATTTTATTATAATAATAATTTCAAGCAAATTCATCTTTTTTTTTTTCTCTTTGACTTGTCCTGCTGAGATCTTTTTGTATGTCCTTCATATTCTGAACTATTGTTCTTCATATTCATGTTTTTCTGAACCTTAACCTTTCCTGGTCTATACTTTTAAACTTTCTAAGAATAATAGTCACACTGATCCCTGCTGAAACTAGAAGGTTTCACTAGGCTTTATCAAGAACTGGCTATTATCATAAGTTTATATAGTATCTCTCATTGTCAGACTTTTGGCCTCACATTACATCTTATAACTTCAGTTATTCCAAATCAGACTCTAACTTGTGTCTATAATCATGTGGCTTCTTAATTGTAGGTCACTTGCTATTTCTAAAAATAAGTTTGTCTGTGAACATTCTGGGTCTCTGGTTTCACAGTGTTGCAGTTTCTTATTTTTGGAAATGCATCTTTACAATTGCCATTACTAAAATTTGAACAAGAAATTTTGTAATTTGTAACCTCAGAGCATAATCACTATACTATTGACCCTAAAGGTAATATTTATAATTTCAAAAGATTTATACTATTATTTATTACATAATAATATAAACTCTTTTTTTCAATTATAAAAATATATTCTTATATGAAACTCAGCATATGAAATATGATTAATTAATTTTTTTTCTTTTGTATCATAATTAATATACAAAGATGTGATTATATTATTTTAAAATAAATGTTCTTTGAATAATTTATAATTTGTAAATATTTTGTAATTATTTTTGTTTGGTTTTAAAATTTCATGTTCAATTTCTATTTTGAATTGTTTATCTTTCTTAGTGATTAGTAAAGTAGTTTTAAAAACTTCTTTATTAATTGCTAACAAAGTTAAATAATTCTATTTATAAATATTTTCATTAAATATATTTAGTTTTTTTTATCTATATTTAAAAAAGTTTACAATTTTTTTAATTAAAGACATTTTGTAATAGTTTTATTTGAGTTTGTAAATTTATTTTATTTGATAAATTTAATAAAAATTATTAAAACAATTCGTCTTTAAATAAAAAACATGCTATGAACATTTATTCTAAAAAATAATTATTAAAATATTTATTATTATAAATCAGTTTTTCATTATAAAAAATCTTAAATTTCAAGATGTTGTTATTAAAACTAATCACATTAGGGTCTTTCTGACTTATTGTGATCCTATAAGCAATGAGTACAAAGAAGTATTCATTATCTTCAGCAGCACTAATTTTTATTGGTAAATCATTTTTTTTGATCTTCATAATAATTTTTCTGTATTTTTCAAACATGAATATGAACTTGTTTAATTAAGTTATCAAACCACTCTAAGGTGTTGAAAAAATATAACAAACAGAAAAAAGCTTTTCATAGGTTGACATTTTTTTTAATTATTATATTTATTTATTTTTTTTCAAATATGTTTTTTTATATAAAAATTAATTTTTATTAATTCATGAGTATACTATTTGTAACTTATCATACATTTGTAAAATTTACAGTAATAACAAGAAAAAGACCAAAAGTTTCTATCTTTTAATTTTTTAAAAGTTATTCTTAAAGAATCATATTTACAAACTTCACTATATATAAAAGTACTAAGAAAATATAAATTAAACTATTTGAAACAACCAAAATTAATTACAAAATTAGTTATAATATTATTATTTTTAACAGCACACAGATTTAAAATAATCTTTTCTCAGAAATTTAAATATCTTTTTTTGAAAAGATTAATACAATTCTTATACTTATGGATATCTATACATGATAATTTATCTAAATTAGTAAAATTTGATAATCCCTCAAATGAATATTATTATCTCTTTTTCTTATTTGTATCAAGAATTCATTTTTAAAAAGATTACTAAACTATTTATTTACTAATCTCAGTTTGTCATATATTTTTTTTAGATGTTAATGATATGTGATTCTATAGTAATAATAAAATTATTTTGTGATATCTTTGAGAATATCATTATACAAACATTTTATTATATTTAGAATAATTTTGTTTAAAAATCTAGAAAGGTCCATTTTTATTTTTTTTACTTTTTTATTTCATTTAAATAGATTTTTACATTATTTTAATACAAAATTATATTATATAAATTTTTATATCAGAAATTACTAATTAAGAATATTATTTAATAATAAGTTTTCAAATCAGATTTATCTAATCTGGTTAGATGATATTCAATAAACTCAGATTTTTTTAAAAGCAAAGAATTTTGTAAAAGAAGTTTGATATTACTGAATATGATTGGACAAAACTTCAATTGACTCAGATTTTTTGCAAAAATAATTTGAATTTTTTGTAAAAAAGTTTGATATTACTGAATATAATTGAACAAAACTCTAATCGACTTAGATTTTTTGCAGAAGTAAATCAGATTTCTTGTAAAAGAAGTTTGGATAAAACTTTAATTGATTTAGATTTTTTCAAAAACTACTTGGATTTTTTCAAAAGTGATTTGATATTATACAATATGATTGGATAATATTTCAATTAACTTAGATTTTTTCAAAAACTACTCAAATTTTTTCAAAAATGATTCGATATTATACAATATGATTGAATGATATTCTAATCAACTCAGATTTTTTTAAAAACTATTCAGATTTTTTCAAAAGTGATTCAATATTATACAATATGATTGGATAATATTTTAATCAACTCAGATTTTTCTAAAAGTGATTTAATATTATACAATATGATTGGATGATATTTCAATTGACTTGGATTTTTTCAAAAATTACTCAAATTTTTCTAAAAGTGATTCGATATTATACAATATGATTGGATGATATTCCAATCAACTTAGATTTTTCTAAAAACTACTTAGATTTTTTTAAAAGCAATTTGATATTATACACAATAATTAGATAATATTTCAATCAATTTAGATTTTACTAAAAGTTGATTAAATGATACTTTAAATAACTTAGATTTTTCCAAAAATAATTTAAAATATAATTAGGTAATTTCTTAACTATTATAAAAATTAGATATTTTTATATAATTTATAATAAAAGTTTATTTAATTAAAAAAAATTTTATATACACCAAAAATATTAATACCATCATCTTTACTAATATTAATATTAACACAACTATCTTTAGTTAATTCAATGTTATGAATTATATTATTTTTTTTACTTTTTTGTTTTTTAGTAGGATTTTTGATTTCTTCAAGTTTTCATTTTAATAGCATTAAAGCTTGTTCAGTTTCAACAATTTCTTTAATTTTAGGTTTAAAATTATTGTTATCTTGAACAGTTGCATAATATTTATTACCACTATATAGTAAAATTTCTTGAATATTATTTTGAGTAATGCCAAAATTTGAGTTTTTCTTTCATTAAATGTAATTAATTTTTTTAATGTTTTCAAATCTTTTTTTTTGTTTTTTCAAAATCATTTGATAATCAGTTTTATAATATTTTGCAAAATAGTTTTTCAAGTTAGTAACTAATACTCTAATATAATAAGAAGTTTACAGATATTATTTTCAAGTTTAGTTTTTTCAACATTAGAATAAAAATAATTTTGAATTTCATAAGTGTTTTTTATTTTTAATAGTTGGTTATTTAATTTATTAATAGTCTTTTTTTATAATAATTTATTAAAAATCAAATTTGGTAGATGAATTTTATTTCTTAATCATTACAATTACTAATTTATTTTTACTAATCAGTATTTTTACTAATTAGAATTAAACAATTTAATAATTTCTATATTAAAAATTACAGATTTGGTTATATTATTTGATATGATCAAATTTTCAAATCAGAATTACTAGTTTAGACACAATGTTTGAATTTTAATATAAAGAAAATTTTAATTAATAACTATCTAAAAAGGAAATATAAGAAACCAATCAAAATTGTAAATAACAATTTAAGGTTTGATGTTCAAATCTTTATAACTAAATTTTATACTTAAAAGAAAATTAATTATTGATTGATAACCAATCCAAATCTATAAAATTACTGATTCAAATTTCTGTTTAGTACAAATTATTGATGAATAACTAAATTCTAAATTAGAAATATATGAATTTAGTATTTATATTAATCAACTAATGTCAATAAGATAAAATTAAAAAACTTGGTTTTTTTCTCTTTTTCTTTAAAACATCTATAAAAGACCAAAAAATTTACTCTATTTAGACTTTAGAATCATAATAATTCACCCAAATATCACTAAGTTTAGCTTTAATATTCAAAAGTAATTAAAAAATAATTACTTTAAAAATGAATAGAAATGTAATTACACATTTTGAATGTTTCTTTTCAATAAAATACAAGATTATAAGTAAGTTATTTATAATTTAAAATAGCATATTTTGGTGCAACATCAATTTTGACTGAACTTATATTTGTATCTACAAACAATGTAAACCAAAAGAAAAATTTGATCTTTTTAAACATGTGATAGAAGTAAAATTAAAAAATTATTTTATTTGCAAATATAAAACAAATCATGAATTTTATGAACATCTTTGACAATATGATCCTTGTGATTATAAAAATAATTATTGTCTTTTTAGAATGCAATGTAATTATTTTAAACTTTTTTAGAATATTGATAAAAATTTAGATGATTTAGAAAAGTTGGTTCATATTAATTCTAAAGATTATTAATGTAAATAAAAAAGTTATTATCTAGATATAAACCAGATTATGAGATTTGGTTTTGAATCAAAAGTTTCGATCATACAAGTACACAAATTTACAAGAATGAAGTAAAACTGTATTAATTTTTCAGTTAAAATTTACTGTGCAGATGTTGCACAATTTGGAAATTTATCTGTATAGCAAATAAAAAAAACCTACAAGCAACTGTTTGCAACTGTGTGCACTATTTACAAAATTTTAAATTTTTTTATACAGCATTTGCACATCTGTTCAAAAGAAGATATGCACAAAATTTTGATTCTGTGTGCTGTGCATAGTCTATACAATGAAAAATTATCACTGAGTGAAACTATTAAAAGAGTTCAAAAAATATATTAATAAGAAAGATAAAAAGATAAAAACAATTTTAAAAGCAAAATACAATCAAAAGAGAAAATTGCTAAAAAAGGTAAACAAGAAAAAAACATTTTCAAAAATGAAAAACAATCAGAAAAAGAAATTGTTTCTAAGATTGTAACTTTGATCAATTCACAATTGCAAATATTTGATGAATATAAACTTCAATTTTTTGAGTATACTCCTGAATCTCCTATATATATTCTTTAATCACCATCTGCTTAGTCTAAAACCAAGTAGATTTTTTTATATATAACTTTGATTTAATCATTGTATTAATTATATCCAAAAATGTATTAATTGATCAATTCATTGTTTATTAAACTTTTTGAATTATTTTTAAAATATTTTGTTGATTTTATTAAATCAAATTAACATTTAATTAAAAACACAAGACAACACCCATCAGTTCTATTATATAATCATTCTACAACAGTTATTGAAAACACAAAACAATGTTTATCAGTTCCATTATATGATTATTCTACAATAGATATTTTATCTTTAACTGATATTTTTATTAAAAAGTTAAATAAACTTAATTTTGTAAAAATGTTTATTGATTATAAATGTTCTCTCAATAGTAGAGCATGTTAGAATTGTAGAAAAAGAGGTTTTTCTTATTCATGCTATGTAGCTTGTAAACAGGAGTTAAAACAATATGATTGTAAGTTTATTTGTAGGCTCACATATCTAACATAGCATAAACATGAATATTCATGTTAATTTGCAAAATGTAGATATTTTACAAATAATTTAAATGATGTTTATTATTAATATAAAAGCAAGATAGTTAAAAATGGAGTTGTATTGTTTATAAATAAAAAGGATACTCAAATTTTTGAACTTAATAAACCTATTAATTGAATATATTGTTTTAAATATGATTTATATAATTATGTTCCTTCACATTGTTCTTAAACTTATTATAACTAATACTAAATAATAATAATAAAATAATAATAATTTATTCAAATAATAATAATATAATAATAATAATTTATTCTATAATATTTCTGTTCTCTTTAAAAATTTACTTCATAAATTCTATGTTCTAATCAATTCAAGAAGCTAAATATACTTATCATCTAGCAGCTTGATGATTTGTATTGTAGTTATATACTTCAACTGTAAAATTATTTCTCTTAGTTGTAATTTGAAAACTTCATATATTTTGAGAATACTTTTTTAAGTATTCTTTGCTCATCTAATCACTTTAGCATTTTGAATAGGATCTTTAATCTTAGAAGTATTATTAAACTTAGAGATTATTTGTTCTAAATAGTAGTAAGCTTTAATTTTCTTTTTGAAATTATGTCGAATATATCTAGAAGTGAATAAAAACTTTAAAATTCAATAAACTTGTTTTTTCTATGTTCTTCCAGAAAAAGAATTAGTTATACTTTGAGTTATTAGTATTGGTGTATGTTTTAAATTATTTATTATTTGAATTAGGTAATTATTATTATTATTTTCTAACTCTGTAGTTACTTCATTAAGTGGAGTTTCAATTAGAAAAGGTTATATTTCTTTTAATTGTAGAAATTTATCAATATTGAATTTTACAAAGGCTTTTATCATAAAGTTAAATTGATAATCTTTTCTAGTTCTTTATTATTTCAAAGAAGCATATTTTGAGATAATATGTTTAAGTAATTTTGAGATGTAGGATTCTGTTTTCAGATTTGAAAAAAATTGTTTAAAGTAATTACTGTTTCTGGTTGTAATTTTAAAATTTTTATTTTTAAAAAATTTGTATAATTTGAAAATGTTTATATAAATTTTAAAGTATTATAATCTTTTTTTTTTCACCTTAAGCAGTCATACTAGTACTTTATTAAGATTTTGAAATTATATTTGCAATTAAATAAATATTTTTAACATCTAAGTTTAGCATCACTCGGCTACCTTAAAGGTATTTAAGTGCAACCTGCTACATTACTTCAAGCAGAAGTAAGCTATTTGTCTAACTACTTAGTTTATAATAGAAGAGTCTTCTCCCTTTTACAATAAGTTCCAAAATTGTCTTCTGTGTTTCTGTTCTAATTTGTTCTTCTTTTTCTCTTGTTCTTTCTTTCTTTTCTTCTATCTTT
>CAJVQA010012233.1:0-10236 GCA_910591915.1 Cetraspora pellucida
ATAAAACATGTACCCGCTATAAGTATTAATAAAAAGCTCAGACCAAAGAGGTCACCTTAATACCGAAAAAAAAAAAAAATAAAACAATATAAAAAAAAATTACAATGCTTAGGAAAGATAAGAACATATTCAAAACTATAATAAGTCTAAAAAAAATTATAATATGACAAAATATTGTAAAATGAAGACATGTTAAAATCCAATAATAAGTAATACTAAAGAATTAAACCAATGCTGAATGTGAAGAAATTAGTAGGCATCACTAATGCCTAATGTGATATAAGATCAATATCAAATATGAAAGTCAAAATCAAATGTAAAAGCCAATGTCAAATACAAAAGCCAATGAGAGATGTATAACCAATGTTGATTATGTCAAATTCCAAGAAAAAGAAAGAAAATCAAAACAAAGGGGGTTTTTTTTATAGCCTTATGCATAATGACATTATTACATAGTCGTTATTACATTTTTGTTTAAAACTTGCTTTACTATTTTTTATTATTACTAAATTAGATTTTGAAGATCTTATGTCAGATGGCCAATTGACAGGTGACGTGCGTCATATGGAAATCGACATCTGACATGCGTCGGATCCAAGGATGCATCTGACGCACACATATATATTGTGATTCCGGAATCGGCGATTCGGTTGCTACTCTAATCCAATTCTCGTGTAACCTACGGCGGCTAAGTCGAAATAGGCGTGTTAGATTTGGCTGGTGGTTTATCCGTAGGTAAGTACTAGTCTTCTTCTTGTAAGTCTTTCCTTTAACCGATTCTTCTATTAACCTTTATCTTCTCTTGGCTTCTCTTGTATGCCTCAACCCGGGATTACTCTTCGTCGAATCGGGGTTGGAACTTCCTCTATTGCGAACGATCAACGGCGAGTTTGGTTTATTGGTGAACGATAGGGATAACAATGGGGTTTAACGATAGTTTATTAGTTTGTATATGGTGATACTTTCACTTTTATTAGGGGGCGAGTATTTATTGTTATTAGGGAATTTGTTTGTTTAAGGGAAGGGATCATTATCCTTCTCTTCCGGGCAGAAATGCCCTTATTTATAATAAACAGTTTATTTACATTCGTAATCAATTTATGCCATAAATGCCAGATATTCCTTATACTCCATATATTCACTAAATGTAATAAAAGGCCGATATGTCATTTAACGCATATATGGCCGAAGTAGCAGAAGTGACATAAGTACCATAAGTACCATAAGTACCATTTCTGTTACTTTGCCCGTGACCTTGGATCGGGTAAGGATCGTAGCTTCAATTCGGGCACCCGTGATCCAAAAAATCGGGTTCACAATATATATAATATATTATTATTTATTTTTTTACTCTTTCTTACTTCAAACCAGAAACTAAATGTTTCGGGCACACAGCAATCATCAAAAGAAAAACAAATCTTCCTTCTTCTTTATCTTGCATGGTCATGTGTTGATCCTCTGATAATAGCCCTCCCGTGACAAAGTCACGGTCAGGTACAAATAAACTTTTTAGAAGCAGATCTCACATTTTATAATGAAAACGTCCATATGTTGAAACTTCTACATTACCCATATAGCATATACCGTTCCCAGTATGCTATTTTGAGTTTTGCCAAGGCGACGTTCAGAACCGCTCTAAAAGATTAATTCATGTAGTTAATAATTTAGTCGGTGAACTAAAATTTTAATATTATACGGCTAGAACAATCACGAAAAATCCATTACAGTAAAAGTTAAAATAGTGATTGAATGAACGATAATCCGAGCAAGTAAATCAGTAATCAATATATAAGGCATCAGTTTTAAGAGAGAAGTGCAAGAAATCTTCCATATATTTACAAGTGAATTAGACTCAAAGAATAGCATCAAAACATTATTATTTTTTCAAAAATAACCAAATTTTCGGCTAATTTACTGTATTTATATTATACTTTCAATCAGAAATACTATTTAGTTTTCGCGATCTTATCAATTGATTCTTTTAGCTTTTTAACAGTTTCCTCAATTTCTATAAGAGAGGGCTGTTCTTCAGGGAGTTGAAGGACTTCTTTGAGATTCTTTGAAATGTAAGGTTTTTTATAACCTGACCAATTATTATTTTGGACAATATCAATTACATGCTCACGAAGTTTGGTTGTGTGACATTCATAAAAACTTTTAAGATAAAAATAGATAAGTGATATAAATAAGGTTTTGTTTCTGCGTGTAATTGTATAACTTACATGACAAACGGAAACCAATTTTCCTTTCTTCGTTGATATGGTAGCATATATAATAACTCTATTTCTTCTAATACCTATACAATGGATAAAAAATAGTAAATATAAATAAATACAAATATATACGTTGCATTTAAATTAGCTACTTTAAATATCTAAAGTAACTGATTTAGATTTTTAAAATAGCTACCTGAAATTATGCTGTCTAAAGTAATTACTTTAGATATCTAAAGTAGCTACTTTAGCTAAATCGATATTTCGGATGCAACATATATATAATAATTTATATAAGGTCTTACTTCAGCTCTTAAAATTAAATACGATTCTTTGGTCCGAGTATCTCTTATTGATTCACTTAGTATACCGATAAACAAATTCATTAAGTAAATTGTTGCTCCAAAAGAAAATGATATCGTTAAAGCAAGTAAGGTGAGGTTATTTTCTAAGTCCCAATAAGAAATTGGTGTTGTGTCTCCTATTAAAATGTACACATTTAAATGTTAGAAAAATTGTACCAATGATACATAGCAATTTCAAAAAAAGAATAATTTAAATTTTACCTGTTAGCATAATATAAACAGCAGAAATTGCTGTGCTCATCAACATAAACATATTTGTAGTTGCAGTAGGAGGTTCAATAAGTGAAGCACTGTCTTCAATTTTACCATTAGAATTTACTGTGTTATAAGTTGTAGCCAAATTCCACGGATCATTCGGATCAGTGGAATAACTTGGATAATCTAAAGATACATCAGTAGCAGGTCGCAATAAAATGTGTAATGAGTGTGCAAAGGCAACTAAAATAAGTCCTAATATTATCAAGAACGAAAATCCTCTTTTAGCTACTCCAAGTATCATGGAGAAATAAATACCCAAAAATTCAATTGCACGAAAAAATAAAATAAATTTGATTTCTAATAATAAAGTAGAAAAGGCAGCCATGTCTGTTGGCATGACATTACTTTTGAGCCATTTAATTGACGATATTGTTGGCATTAAATATGCGCCTAAATCTTAGATTATGAGAAAAAAAAAATAGGATATTGATTATAATTTGATAAATAATTGTACTGAAATAGATTATGCTGAAAATTTGGTGTCTACTAAAATTCCCATACCGTGTTCTACCGTAAATAAGCACCACACCCTCTACCCAGGGTTAGCATATTTATCATTTAGGTCCAATGGAGCATACCTCCATTGACATTTGTCCATTGCTCCAATGAGAATAATTTATCAATGGAGCCAATGGAGTCCAACAAGATACCATAAGTACTATAAATTATACGTATAATATATATATTATTGTTATATATTTTAATTTATAAAATCATTGATAACCTTTGATCTACTGGTCTATTATGGATTTTTAACCATCAAAATGTTCGTCTTGATAAGAGGATTCTGACCAAGTCAAAATCGCTAAAATACAACACAGTATCTCAAGGTCCTTCAAATTTTGTATAATTTTAATAAGAGTTTTTAACTCTTGTTAAATTTACACAATATTTGAATGATTTTGAGATCCTATAATTGTATTTTAGCGATTTTAACTTTATTATAATCCTATCATCGATACGAACATTTTGATGGTTAAAACATCCAAAATGGATCAGTGGATCAAAAGTTATTAGTGATTATATAAATTAGAATATATTAATATTATAATATAAATATGAATGGTCGGTTCAATGGAGTCAATTGAGCTTTCTCAATGAACCTTATCCATTGCCAACCCTGTCTCTACCACATTTTTTAAATTTCAGATTAACGGACATCATAATGAGATCTTTAGCCAAGTTATTTCCGCTAATCGGGCATTTAAAAAAAATGGAGTAGAGTGTGTGGTGCTTATTTACGGTAGAATACGGCATACTTTTTATTAATAATACTAGCCCTAACTATAAAAAAAAGAAGACATCAAAAAAGGCCCTAAAAATTTATAATTTTATAATAAAATACGCCAAATTTTCAGCTTTAGCTACACAAAAATTAATATTATACATTAAATTTATATTACCAAACCAATTCCATGGACTAGACATATAAGTTAATGGTGCGAAAAAAAATTGCCGAAATTCACAAAATAAGTGCCAAATCCCAAAACAAATAGTTATAATTAAGAGGATAAATAGACTGGTCTGAGAAATGCTTCTGTAATATGTTGCAGCATATATGAAACTAAAAAGAAAAACAAAATAAACTGCCCAAGTTGCAAAATAATATTTTCTTCCATAGGTATTCCATTTAAATCTGAGTAGTGCTTCTCCATTTAAATATCTATAAAACTCCTCATTTATTATTTCAACCTTATTCGAATATGTAAAAGGATTAGGAGCAGGTAACACTAATTCTTTCCAAACATTACACCCTTTTGGGTAAGAAGCAAAGTCTGGTAAAGGAATTGCAAGTATTATTGAACTATGACTTTCTTGAAAATTTTGAAGAATATTTTGAAATCTTTTTCGAAAACTAATCCAATAAATCCAAAAATTAGAAACTAATCTATCAAGTAATGAAGTTTTAGATAAATGACGGTATTTTCCATGACTGGAAAGATGTGAAGAATTTGTGATCACAATCTTAGAACAGACAACAAATCCTATTACAGATAAAGCACTTGCTATAAATGCAGGATGATTTTCTGATAATTCTTTAAAATTTTCAAAAATAATACTCAACAAAGAAATTTTAGAAATTAGATAATTATTTTCTTTCATACACTTCTCAATACAATTTTGGCCTAAAGATCGAATCCATTTATCGTCATTTAATTCAATAAATCTTTTAATGAGAATTTTTCCGTAGCAAGAGAAATAAAATTTTTCTTTTATATTATCTTCCAAAAAATTTTTAAAAAGCTGTTTTTCTTCTGTTTTACCGAATTTAATATCTAGATTGTTGTAAATTGTTTTATAATTTGAAGCAGGAAGAATTCTTGCTGGAATCATCCAGTTTTTAAGGAGACTTTTAAACTTTATCTTTTCAAATTCGAACCCTTCTAAATGATCATTCCAATAATTCCAATAATAATGCATCTTGATTTCAGAATGTCTATAAGTCCAGATAATTACACCAATACGTGTAATCGTGATAAAATTGTCATTTTCAAGAACTTCACAGCATAGTATAAAATTTGTTGCATTAGGATAAATTGATGGAAGGATTTCTAGTGGTTTTTTGGGGACCCATTTGTTCCTGCGATAATTATATTCAGTTACTGTAAGTTTGACTGATTTATCTTCTATTTCTAATCCCCATTTTAAAAGTTCCCCTTGAAATTCTTTTTTATCAACATTAGGTTTATCAATTAATTCGTTTATAATGTCGATTGTGTTTTTAGACGGAGATGTAATGCAATTTGTGTCCTTCAATACTTTTCGTAAGTAATTGATCCAATTATTATAATCAGGTACTAATTCTTCAATTAAAATTGTTCCGTCAATCGTATAAATGATTTTATCCGATATTTCATCCGATCGAATTATGTATGGTTCTTGAATTTGAATTTTATTCTTTTCAAAAAGATCACTTGCATCTATTGGATTTTTTAGGTCATAAGGGTCCATTAAATTATAGTCTTCTTCATTTGAAATGTATAATAACCTCTCTCCTTTTCTAGAAGCGATCAAGTGGATTCTATTGATTACCAATTTTGTAGAAACTAAATAAAAAAATAAAAAAATCAATATAAAGGAATTTGCATGATTCGTTATTTATTTTAATAAGTAGACTTACAGAATGACAGATGTATCCCAGTTTCGGTGGAAAAAATGTATAAATTTGTGCTCTTGGTTTTCTCATTTCTTGCACATACTACTAATAATTCTTCATCATCGCTAATTACAATAAATTCGGGTGTAAAATCCCAATCTATTAAAACACGAGTTTTAATCGATAATTTTTCAACGTCCCACATTGTGATCTCATAAATAGTATCATTAAATATTATCAATTTGCCTTTAAGAGTAATATAAATTTTTAAAAAATATTTCAGCTCGATCATTGATTCACAAACCCATGCAATATTATTTTTACTTGAAAAAACATATGCTCTGTAATATTTGGTATTAATCATTATAATATATCCGTTATCAATAAAGGATAAATAGTCAATTTCCTTTTGGTGATCTGGGAATTTTAATAATACCTCTTTTTCATTTTCAAAATCTAAAATTTCTTAAAAATGTGCAAAATACGGTAAATGAAATTGAATTAATTGAAATAGTAATAATTCTAAATTATACATAACTTACTGAAATTATAAGGTTTATCTCTATAAAGACTGAATGAAATATATTTATCCGAAATTGCAAATATTTTTTCACCATTTTTTCCACCATTTTTTTCATCATTTTTTTTTATGTGAATCTTGCCAATATTAATTATTTTATCAGGTTTCTCAATAGACCAAAGACTTATATTGACATCTTCATACAACGCAGCAACATATTTTAAGTTAGGCGAGCAGATAATTTCTGAAAATTTCTTAGGAGTATCCTCCATTGAAATTACATGAGAATTATCCGACATCTCTAATTATATTTAATTTTTTAGCATGAATAATGAAATTTCAAATTTTAATAATATTTATTATAACGTCAATAAATAAGGTTCAAGCAAAAAATTTTTAGTCGTATTTGAAACTTTTGAAGATCCATACTAATCCATAATCTGTTAGTAAATATTTTAAAATATTTGTGGCGATGTAGTTTTCTAATGCTTTCTGCTTAAAAATTCTAGTACCTGGCCAATGACGCCACTACGGAATTTCGTAAAATTTTAAAAAAATTGGAATGTGTAAATTTGTACTGTATATTGATTGAGATCTTACGATATATTTATATTCTGCGTCATTTCTCATTTGATGGTTAGAAAAATTCTAAATTTGTAGATAAATGTATTTATAGGATCGAGTAAAGTAATTTTAAACAAACTATATATTAATCAATTACACCCCTATTAATTAAAAATAGCATGCTTATTTTCCAAATATTATAGGACCTTATTTTTGTTAATATTCAAAAGACAATTCCTATTTGTACACGGGCGATATCAAAACCAACTGCTATCTCAAAATTTCAATTAAGAAAAACCACCTTTGGCTTCTAACGAAAAAATTCCTTGCAAAAAAGTTTGGTATAAATTATATTTAACCCCAATCAAAAACACTAACCATAAGCAAGGGTTTAATTTTCGTTCGTAAAAATTGTTGCGATCGGCATATTAAACGATTTTTAAATTATCGAATTAGTAAAATTAATACATCGTGTACAATTATACTTTTTTCATATATTAAAACATAAATCTTTAAGTATTGAAATTGCAATAGTAAAGTTTCATCTATTAATTTGTATTCGACTTTCAATTAAATATTATTGTTTCTTTTAGCTCTTTAGTTGATCTTTTAGTTCTTTAATATCCTTCTCAATTAGTATAAGAGAAGGCTCATTAGTTGATTCTTTCAGCTCTTTAGTTGATTCTTTTAACTCTTTAATTGAATTTTTCGGCTCACTGATAGACTCTTTATCTTTAAGGTTATTTGAAATGTAAGCCTTTTTATAACCTAACCATTTATTATTTTCGATATCAATTATATGTTCACGAAGTTTAATTATGTGACATTCGTAAAAACTTTTAATACCTGTATAAAAATATGTAAGTAATAGAAATAAGGGTTTGTTTTGTTTTTCATATATTTAAATTACTTACATAACAAACGAAAACCAATTTTCTTTTCTTCGTTGGCGAGGTAACATATAGTATCTCAAGTTCTACATAAATAAATAAATAAATATAGAATTTAAAACTCTTTAATTGTCCGGAGCGTAGCAAGTACCTTGGATTCCGCTCACGTGATTATCCACCAATCACCGATTATAAATATAAACTGCATATATTAAGTCATTTAAATAAATATCGATTTATCTTACCCCGTTTTGCATTCAACGGATTATTAATCTAGTATAGATACGTTCTGGACACTAACATATTCTGTTTACCTAGTTTAAAGTTCAAATAGTCAATATAACTGTTTTTATGATTACGAATTAAAAAAGGTAGCTGCGCAGCACGCGGTGCCGCGCAGGACCAGTACGATCGATATCAGTAAGTTCATGCATATACATGTAAGTACTCAGGTATATACAGGATTGAGTTATAGCGACTAGAAGTAAACTGGGTTTTTTAAATACACTGCACTGTTATCTCAGCCATGGAGCCTGCAACCCATTTAGCGAAGGTTCATGCACTACTACTTAAAACAAGATTTTTGCACTGCTACCGCCTAACTACCAAGGTTCTCGTACTGCTACTGCAGCTTAATTGCTACAAAACCAGTTGTTACACTATTACCACCGCTGTGAGGCCTAATTACTAAAGTCCTTGCATTGCTACTGCAGCCTCGGAGTCTAATTACTACAAAAACAAAATCTTTGTACTAGAAGCTTCATAGTTACAAAAATAAAAGACTAAAACAAAGCCAGGTCCTTACACTAACCGACATTACACCTTGTCACATAGTCAACCGTCAAGTATTTAAACTTATCGTGGGTCACCGCACCATAGACGGGATGGGAGTAGCTTTCCTGCAATGCAAGCAATAAAAAAGAGTAAGATAAGCTTTTTTTTTTTACTAAAAACATCGCTCTTAAATAAACTGCATTACATCTTTCTCCTTCCATCTCACTGATCTGATTCATGCTTGAAGCCATATGAAAATACTTTTTACTTTAACATTGATTTGTTGACATCTATATCTATTCGCCACTTAACAATCATAAGCTTAACCAAAAAAAGCCTGGTCTAACGAGAACAACACAGCAAACCATTACAGTTCAATCTAAGCATGTGATCCATAAAACTTATGATCTTGCAATTTGATGACAAGCTACACATTATAAAGAAATTAAATTTTTTTTGTCAAGAACATTTCATCAACGATAATGATAGTAATTGTTATTAAACATTGATTATCCGCTAAGAAAGATCATTTAATATTGTGTACCAGAATAAGGATGGGTTCGGTTACGGTTATTAACCGTAACCGATACTAGCCGATCAGAGCAGCTTGATTTACCGACATAACCGATGACGATCAGCATGATGGCATGTGAATACGCCATGTCAGTATTATCTTAACTCCTACTAGATTTGGATAAACGAAAACCATTACTCATTCTAAAAAAGGATTTTTTCTAATATAGGAAAAAATATAGGCTTCAAAAAAGTTGAACGGAACCATCCCTCTACACATTCATGTTACACATTCATGTGATCGTACTGGTATTACTAAAATTCCGATAAATAAATTCATTAGGTAAATTAGTGTAAAAACGGAAGCACAATTATTAAGAGCATTATTGTATTTGAAATCCATGAAGAAATTGGAGTTGAATCTCCTAATATAACATAATTAAATAGATTATTTTTAAATAAAACATAAGAATAAAGTATTAATAAACTATATAGTATATTACCCGAGATCATCATATAATATTGAATATTTGGATCTAAAGATTTAAATAATGACGTAAGTCATGAATTAAACTATCTATGACCAAGTTAACAAATCAATTTATTAGGTAAATAAATGCCTTAAGATGTCTCAGGCACAAAGTGTAATAAGAGGTATAAGGAGCATGCAAATGCAAATATAATAAACACAAATATTATTAAAAATAATATTACTTTATCTATAGTATTATAATCATGGCGATATAATTCCAAAAAATCGTATGGAACAAATATAAATAATAAATTTCAGTTCAATGAATAAAATTGAAAATGGGATGGCCCAAGTTGGAACAGAGCCGTGCTTTAACCAATAAATAGAAGTTGCTGTAGAAGATATTGCTGCACCAAGTTCTATTAAGATAATATATAAGAATAATATAAGATTGTGTATTGTCAGAGGTAAAACCGACACCTCATAAAACCTACGAAATGGACGTCATTGTGGCATACTTACCTAATTAGAGGTGCCCATGACGATCCATCTGAAACATGTGCGCCCGGC
>CAJVQA010012234.1:0-10235 GCA_910591915.1 Cetraspora pellucida
TTTAAAAAAAGTTTTATAATAAAGTTTATAAAATATGTTTTTAAGAATATATTTCATAAGCAAAGTATACTCTATATTATTAATAAATTATTATTTTATTTAAAAAATACTAAATACAATTTAATTTTTTAAAAACTCTTTCTGCTAATCCTCGATTCTAAAATAAGAAAAACAAAATATAAAAATAACAGAAAAACAGACTAGCAAACACTCTTTGGATGACTAATAAAAAAGCTATAGCAGAAGAAAATATATATAATATAATAGAGATTAGAAAACAAAGAAAGCTGCACTAAGATATTAATGAAAAACAACAATATTTTTGATAAGAAAAATGAAATTTTTTGAAGAATTGGCATTAGTCTAAAAAAACAGAAAACAAAATATATGATAACTATAGTAACAACAAACAATAACAAACAAATGAGTCTTATACCTAATTAGGAAATAGCAAGCATCATTATAGAACCAGTAATGTAGTACTAACAATATACTAACAAATATTGTAAAGTTTAATTCTAAATACTGATTAGTCTAAAAAAGAAAATCTCAATCCAATTGTTAAAATATAAACCAATGAACAAAAATTGCAATACAGATATTATATCCTATATTAAAGAAATAGGTGATAGAAATCAAAAACATGTAGACTGTAGAATTCTGAACCAAGTTCTTAAAACTTCTACACAGAACCCAAGTAATATAGAACATATTGCTAAAGAATTAGCAATATATAACTCAAGACATATTATATTTCATGATATATTAATATATGGTCAAATACTAGAAACATTAAGAGTAACAAAAACAGGCTGGCTCAAAGAAGAAATAATCGATAAGTGGGCAAGAAAGCTTAAGTTAATAAACTGCAATCCAGATTTTTTTGAAAATAATACAAATATAAACACAAACAAAAAACTAATATATTAAGAAGAAAGAAGAACAAATAATAAGCATAGGCTGAGAATATTAGAAGAACAAATAAAAGGTCTTAGCATTACTATACCACATTATCAAATAAGTCAAACAATCAATAAATCTGAAATACTAAAAAGTAACATAGTGCAGAAAATAGAAAAAAACAGTGAAGACACAAACATGAAATTAGAAGAACAAGAAGAAGAACTAATCAATGAAGAAACCAGCATCTCATTTTCTGCAAATTCAATTGAGCATAGTTGATGGTCTTCAAAAAATAAAATATGTAACAAGAACAAATCCTTTAAGGCAAATATGCTAACTTATATTTTACTAAATGAATCTAAAAAAGAAAGAATAAAGTATGTCTAGTAGATTCTAGAAAATAATCATCATACAAAAACAATCAAAAAAGTATTCAAAAATAGAAACAATTAGATAGAAGTAAATTTTGATTATAAATATAGCAAAGATGCAGCAATGAACAGAATTAGGAAAAAAAAAAGTAAATGGCTTAAACTCATTCCAGAAAAAAATAAGAATAAAAGTCAAGAAGCAGAGCAGCAAAAGAAACATAATACTAAAAAAAAAGAAGAAAAAGATATAAAACATACAAAAAAAAATGAAGAACCAAGAAAAATAAAAAAAATTAAAAAACAAAAAAAAGAAGAAAAAAATGCTATGAAGAAAAGCATTATAATAGAAAATAGCAAAAACAAAAAAAAAGAATTGCAAGAAAAAAACAGTTAACTATATAGAACCTACTATCAAATATTAATGAAAAAGAGATTAAATATATGTACAGAAAGTAGTGTTCCGACCTGGTTGGGTATTAACTGGGTTATCTGCAATTGAGTCGGTTATCTAGTTAGAATTATAACTAACCAGTTGGAGGTTGGCAGGTCAACCGATGGGTCAACTGATGAGTCAACTGATAGAATTTCGTCTAATTGGCTAATTTCTTAAGTAACTTATTTCATAGGCAGAAGTTCGTTTGATTGGCTAATAAATTCAATTTAATTTTACATTATTTATATAGTTTAGAGTCTAAATTGTATAAATAATGTAAAATTAAATTAAATTTATTGGCCAATCAAATGAACTTCTGCCTATGATAACTTATTACTAACAAAAATCGTCACCAATATTTTCTGTGCAAAAGATCTTATTTTCTACAAGCATTGTCTAGAAGACAAAATATTCCAACCATTTATTGGACGACCTTAAATGATATTGAAAATGAAGTGAGAATGTTTTTTTCAAGACTGCCTTATTATGTTAGATTTGAAAATTTTTCATTACTAACTATTAGATTTGAACAAGACTAGGTTTAGTATAAAAGAAGTTTCGGGTCTTATACTTTTTATCTTTTATTGAACCCAAGTAACAGACCCGGATTTAATACTTGAATATGTTTGGTTATTGCAGTCTGTTAACTATAATAAGTTGGTTTATTAATAATAACGAACATACCTTTACTTCACTTTACATGTATTAATCTATCTTCTATATTTTTGAAATAAATTAATTCTTTTACATATTTATTAATTTATGAGCTTCTTTGTACATACGAAGTTTCTTTGGTTTTCTAGTAGCATTAAAACAATCAGACGATGATGATGAATCAAATTTATGATATTAGGTATGTAATTATCAAAGATTTACTGTATAAGAATAAACTTTAGTGTATCAACTTCTGAAAGTTTTTTTTTTTTATTAACCTTTTTTTTCTTGTTCTACTTCATTCTCGAATAAGAGAAATTGGTACCAATAATAAAAATCCGGATATGAAGTGAATTAGGCTGGCATAACTATAAGTATCAGCTTTCTTTTTTTTTAATTACTTTTTATTTCTTTTACTAATAATTTCTTTTCCTGTTGTAGGTTTATATTTTCACCCGAAAATGAGAACTTGGTATCAGTAATAGAGATCATGATTTGTGAGTTGAAGCTAGCATAACTATAGATACCAACTTTCGGTTTTGTTTTTAATTGTTAAGTTTTTTTTTCTCTTACTAATGGTTTCTTTTTTTCTCTTATAAGTTTATTCCTTTATTTAAAAATGAGAAATTGGTGCAATCCGGATCTGTGAAGTAAAGCTGGTATAACTACTAATTTTTATTTTTATTTATTTTTTTTTTTAACTGTTATATTTTCTTTTCTTTACCAATAGTCTCTTCTTTCTTGTAGAGTTTGTGCCTTTACCAAGAATAATAAATTGGCACTGATAGTAGGAATCCAGCTTGTGAATTAGAACTGGTATAAGCACCAGTTTTTTAAAATTATATTTTTGTTTTTTCTTTTACTAATAGTTTTTTTTTCTTGTAGGTTTATACCTTCATCTGAAAATAAGAAATTGGTACTAGTAAACCCAATTACTAGAACTGGTACAAAGATAAGTATATCAGTTTATTTTTGTATTTTCTTTTTTTTACAGTTTTTAGCTAATATTCTTCACTTTTGTAGATTTGTAACTTCGTCAAAGCATAGGAAATTTTGTAAATGTATAAAATTATGTATTATATTTTAGTAACCAATTTTTTAATAAATAAAATATGCATTTTTGATTTTAATATATGATAAAATAAAAATTGGTTTAATTATATTATACTAAATTAAAAATATAGCATTCTATAGACTAGAAAATCGTAAAGAAATTTTTGCTAAAACATAAAAATTGCTTAATTATTATATATATAGTTAATACAATAAAAAAGTTTCTTTATTCATAGCACTTCTCTTTCCAAATTATATTATTGAGTTTCAGTCTATAGTTAATGACAATTTTAAATTGCTAGTTATATTTTCACAATGCTACGCTATAGCCATTTTTGCAGAAAATTTTTAAATTATTTTGACAAAATATGTCTCAAAGGCTAAGGGTAATACAAGATGCATATAAATGAAAAAGCTAAACTGCATAGTTTTTATGCATAAGCCTGCCTATACTGCATAAAAAAAAATAATAATAATAGATGTGTGGCAATGTAAGGGCAAGTTTATTTTATAAAGTAATAATGATAAAAACATGGCAATGTAAAGATAAATTTACTATATAAAGATAATAACAATAAAAAAAAAAGTGTGGTAATGTAAAATTAAATTAACTAAATCGGGAAACTATAAAATATATATTTAAATATAGAAAAATAGCAGCAAGAACGCATCGTAGTGACATCAAGATCTTATTAAAGGCAGATCATATGATTTATATAGATTTTACTGAGGTAAAATAATACCATTATTAATCATAATCATCTAAAACACATCTTAAGATTAGATTTGGATCAGATAAAAAAGTTTAACATTGTTCAATAAAAGGACAAAACAGAAAAAGAACTCACTGTAGCAATATCTAAACCCTTCTGAAGAAACTAATATTGTATGATTTATGCAGGCACTATTAAAATATAAAATTATTATTAATTATAATTATATAATTAACTAAGGTTTAATAGAAAAAGGTGATTAGTATTGTTCAAACATGAACAAAACAATAATGAAAACTCACCATAATAGTATCAAAGCCTTGCTAAACAAAATGTCATATGATTCATGCAAGTGTTGTTAAGATACATTGTTCATAATCATCTCTACAAAAAACTTGGCCAGATAAAAAAATTAATATTGTTTAAATAAATAAAAAATAACTAGAGCTTACAATAGAAAGTTAGAAAAGTATTTTGTTTTAAATTAGTTATTTTTTTTATATTCAATCCAAAATGTATATAAGAAGCTCATTTTGACTTTTAATAAAGATTAAATTTGTCGTAAATAATTTCTCATACAGTACTCTAAATTCAAAACCTAAATCATCTTATAAAATTAAAACCTTTATAAACACTTTAAAAATATGAATACTGGATATACTTCTGATATTGATCATGAATATACCTCTGATCTTGATCAAGCTTTTGATAATGACATCTCAGAGGATGTCGAAGTTTCTACTAGTACGTCCAGAAGAAAAGCTATTGAGAATCTTACAGAAAAACCAAGTATAAAAAAGATTAGAGTAAAATTTAATAATCCAAATAGATCTAATAAAAAAATTAGTTATGTATGAGATTATTTTAAAGAAGAAGAAGACAATGATATTTGTAAGATTATTACATCTCTAAAAAATGACAAAGTATGTAGAAAAACCTATAAACATCAGGGAGGCACTGGAAATATGATGGATCATCTATGATCAGTACATAATATCTCAGGGCCAAATGAATTACAATCTTCAAATGAAAAACAGCAGCTAAATATAAATGAAATGATAAAGCAGATAAAGCTACACAGTGCATCTAAACAGTCTGAATTAAGAAAAATTACGGTTGAATAGTTAACTACAGACTCTCTAGCATTTAACATTGTATATGGAAAAGAGTATCAAAAAATAATACAACAGTTTGATCCTGCATTTAAGCTACTAAGTAATAAGTATATTAGAAAAGAAATTGATATTTCTTATCAAAAAAGCATTATAGAACTTAAAAAGTTACTTAATACTACTTGTGAAACAGCCTCTATAACTGTAGATTTGTGGACCTTACGTGCTAATAATAGGTATATTGGCATAACTCTTCACTGGTTAACACCTAACTTTGAAGTGTGTGATACTCTATTATCCATAGAAAGATTTGACTATCCACATACTGATGAAAAAATAAAAGAATTCTTAAATTCTAAAAATTCAAGAGTTTGAATTAAGTGAAAAAATTGTTTGCGCCATTACTGATAATAGCGCAAACATGAAAAAAGCAATTAGAAGTTTGGATAGTACAGAATGTCTATCTTGTGCTACACATATACTTCAACTTATGGTTACTCAGGCCTTGAAAACTATAAAACTATATATTAAACAGATTAAAAAACTTATTAAGTTTTTTCAATCTCCAAAACAAAGTCAACATCTTAATCAGGTGCAAGTAGACTTGGCTAACTGTAACATAACTAGTACCACAATTATTCAAATCTATGATTCTGAAGATATATATAAAAACTTATCTGAATTAAATAAAAATGAAAGGATAGAAATATATGAAAAAATACTATCAATTTTATGTACCATAAATAATATAATGACTCGCTGGAATTCTTCTTATAAGTCTTGGCAAGGGCTTTTAAAGTTATGTCCAGCGATTGAGTAGCTTTTTGCAACTTTACGCTTGCAGGATGAAAATGATTATACTAAATTAAGTCATTGTATGCTTAAAGATTATGAATAGCAATTAATACAAGATTTGATAGAAGTATTTAAGCCATTCAATGAGTTGACAACTTACTTCAGTGGAATTTAGTATACTACTCTTTCAGTTGTCAATCCAAATATTAAATTTTTAAAATATGAGTTTGCCGATAGTAATTCTGATGAATGCATTAGGGATAATATCAATAATGGTAAATAATAATAACTAATTTTGTAATTTATTTAAGTGTAAATTGAATACTAACTATTAAGTTTTTTTTTAAAAAAAAATTCTAATTTATAGACAATGAAGATTTTAGTGATAAGGATTTTGATGATAATATTGAAGAACAATTCCAACCCGAAATCATAATTTCAAGCCTTTGAGGAGTTATTTATAACTCTTTATAGTATTACTAGCAAGGTTCTGAAGACATTAAACTATTAGCCACCTTATTTGACCCATGATTAAAATCCATGAGTGCATGGTCTGAAACATTATATGAAGAAACGATCAGTAAACTGTGTTCTGAGTTTCAAGATTGACAAAATACTTTTGTGGCTAATGAACCAAAAACCCATAATAAAGAAATCTCTATTCCTCGTTTTATGAGAAGATTGTTTAGTAATCAAAATGTAAATAACAGGACAGAAGTTGATAATTACTTAAATGAAAATGTTTCACCAACAATTGATGTTTATGATTGGTAGAATAAAAATAAGCATTCTTATTTATTTTAAGTAGAATAGCATGAAAATATCTATCAATCCCTGCTATCTCTGTTCCAAGTGAGCGACTTTTTTCTGATGTGAGTAACCAAATTACTTCAAAAAGAAATAGATTATCATCTAAAGTAGTGAGCTAATTGTTGTTTGTCAAATGTAATAGCCTGTACTGTAAGATTTGAGCATAAATATTCTCAAAAATTCTTATAAACTATAATATAAAAGAATTAAAAAATAGAATATTTAAAAAAGATATATATGTAAAACAAAGCAAATTATAACAATAAAATAAAAATTTGTATAAATTTGTATGTAATTTTTATGCAATTACCAATTTCAATCTTACAGTAATATGTATACATGTTGTCTATATGGCTTTATATCTGATTGGGTGATAGACCAAAATGTAAGAAAACTTGACTTCGATTTTTTTTTAACTTAATAACTTATCAACTCAACTTTTAAAAAATTTGTAAGATTGAGTCTGACAAGTTATTAAATTAAAAAACCAAAATTGGCTTTTTTTTTGGTAGCATTCATATAATATGTTCTTTATATTAGTATAATGTTTCACAGGCACAAAGATGGATTATTAGCTATGAATACAAGTTGTTAGAGTTAAGACCAAAAAAAATTAAAAGTATATACCTGGCTTTATAACTGTCAAAGTAGTTCAATAATCTGTGAAGTAATTCAGAATTTAGATAAGAAGTATGTTCAAACATTAAAGTTTAGCCTGACAAACTTATTCTTTATAACTCTGACTAAAAAAGAAACATGACTATAAGATAGGTTATTAATATGAAGTTGAGAGACATATCGTACAGCACTGCATATAGTACCTCGGGTATTTTTCAAAAAAGCCAGCCTAGATTGAATAATACCTTCCAAATATTAGAAGTTAGAAGGATAATACAAAGAATTGTTACTGATTAATATATATTTTGCTATTAGATATATCAAACCCAATAAAAAGTCGCACTATAATTATGAAAATTGGATCACAAATCACTTGTCAAAAAAAGGAAGATACTACTCCAGGGGGTACTGTATGCAGTGCTATACAGTAAGACTTATAGATTTCTTAATAATATTTAAAGTGTATAACAATATTATTTAATAGATTAAAGATCAATTTGATATTAGAGCAAGTATTTTAAATTTTCGATTAATCAAAAATTGGTCAATTAATCTGGGTAATAGCTTTCACAGAGATTTTTTTGCTAGTGAAACATTACGTTCTTTAAAGTATATAAATAAGTTACCTGGACAAGTGATTTACATCAGCCAATCAGACGAATGTCATTTTATGAAACTTAAGTGATTTTTTTTTTTTGACTCAACTGGTATCCAACCTATATCCAACTAGTTGGAATATTTTTCAACTGATGGTTGACCTGGGTCAAGATTTTTTAACCAGTTCGAATCACTAACAGAAAGTTCAAAAACTTAAACAATATATGAGTCAAAAGATTACTATACAAGGCATTAGTAGTAATAGTAGCAAGCTTAGAGAAAGAAAAAAAATATTTCATGGATACTGCCACTTGGCAACAACAAATTAGTGCATATAATAATTGGAAATGAAGACTATGGCCAAAGAGACAAGCAAAGACAGTATATGGCTAAATTGTTAAACATTTCAAAAGAAGCTTCAAAAGTGCTTCTTTTACGATGCCTAAAGAACAAAGACACAAAAGCAGTATACATTCTACATAACAGAAATGAAAATTAAAAGAAGTTTGCAATAATTATGTTTGCAAATGCTATAGCAGCAAATGAAGCTCAAATAACACCAATATGATACAATAATTACTAAGTAAATTGGAAAAATCCTAGAAAGAGAAAAGAACAAAGAAGAAATGAATCAAGAGGAAAAAAACAAGAAAAATCAAAAGTAGATAGCAAATAACAAGAGGTGTCAAGAATCAGAGACATAATGCAAGAAAAGCCAAGTAAAAGATATAGTGAGATAGGTTTAGACTCCTAGATACAAAATATAAAAAAATAGTCAGAAAACAGAAATACTAACATAAAAATAAAAAAAGATAACCTAAAGAAATCGAAAACTAAAGCAGTTCTACAAGATTAAGCAAGAATTGTACAAGTAGTAGATGTCTTGTGTCTAGACTAGACAAAATAGAAGAAATGCAGATAGGTACAAGAAGAGGCCTAGCTGATTACTCCTAAGGGTACCACAATTGAACTAATGAATACAAACAAGAAAATTGAAGAGTGTTTGTAAATTGAAAGAGAGATGTTTAAAGAAAAAAAAGAAGTAGAAATTTCTTGTCAAAAAGAAGAATTATGAAATAGAAAGGAAAAAGAACTTAAAAGTACAGAAACAAAACACAAATCACTAAAAGAAAGATAGAAAAAAAGAAAAAATAAAATAAAACTAGCATGCTACAATGTGAATAGACTCAAGACCAAAAGTTGAAAATTGGAAAATCTGCTTGGCTGGGCAGAAGAAAAGAAAATTACAATATTAGGAATTACAAAAACAAATCTTACAGAAAGAGAAAAAAAGTTTCTAATACATGTGATAAACAAAAAATATGTAGGGTTTTGGACAAATGCAACTGAAGATAAGAAGAAAGGTTTAGGCATCAGAATATAATTGATGAACAATGGGCAAAGCATATAGAGACAGTTAAAAAAATAAGTGGGGTGTGGTGACTTAGTGAAGTAGATAAGTTGTCAACCCCCCAAGTGGTAGGTTGTGAGTTCAAAACCCACCGATGGCGAAAATTTGAATAATCACCTATGTAATACATAGACAGTATTACGGCGATGGCATTCTGTCGATCAGTTGGGATAAGATACCTGTAACTATGGTCGCACTAGCATGACTGGCAGGTCATAGGGCATCTGTGTAACTTTGGTTACACAGAGGAATGCAAACCGGTACCGGGTGGTGCAAATCTAAAATAAGTCTCTATGGCTGTGTAAATCTGTAGAACTGGGAAACCGGAGCCCACTTGGAAAGACCTGAGTAGAGAGGTAACACAGATCTTCGACGGTACCATTGTAAAGGCTAGACCTAGGAAAAGGATACCAATGTGGAGGAGCCAGACGGGCAAGAACCCCAGGTGAGGGGTACCACCAACTAGGCCACTGAAACTGAACTGGAGAAAAAGGATATCAGGCCAGCTTGATATACCAAGGACAGGTCACAGTCCTACCGGGCTATCTGGATTGGGAGTCTGGTGACAAAGCAGGGGTATACTATAAGTACTAGGGATATGCTGTGAAGTAGGTGCTGGGGTTTGGATGAACTCTACAAGAGCTAGCCTTGTTAATGTTCTGTAGAGTGGGTAGGTAGTTAACAAGAAGGTACCCCAGAACCTTACAGTCAGGTGACGTATTCTGAAATGTTTAACGGCTTGACAGATGTACAAAAGAGGAAGCC
>CAJVQA010012235.1:0-10235 GCA_910591915.1 Cetraspora pellucida
TGTTGATCAAAAAAAGGCCTTAAAAAATGATTTACATCTATATAAAAAAGGCCCAAAAAACAAAATCAGCCGATATGCAATTTTATTGTTATTTGGAACTCATTAATTATTAAGTTTTAAAGGAATAATCATAAGTAAGTAATCCGTCAAATAATCATACGCTCGGTCAAAATATAATTACATAAATTTATTCATTCCTAATAAAGCTAACCACTTAAATGCAATTATTAAGTTTGCACACGCAAAATGCTTAACTCCGAACTTATATATCTCAATAAATGCAGTTATACTAAAATTTGCTACACCTCACGATGGATACTACTGAACACATTAAAAAATTTTTTAACAGCATTGTTTTAATAGGTCAGGGTGAAACCCGCGCCGAATTTTAATTTTGATCATAGGTTTAGGGTGAAATCTGTATTTAGTATAGTGTTTTTTGTATGTTTAACACAGATTTAATCAGAATTCGGCGCTGGTTTCACACTGCAGTATTTTAATTGCCCATCTTAAGATTATGCTCGATATTTTCAATAATGCTCGGATAATACTATAAGCAGTGACAATGCGTGCTGTGCGTATTAAACTACTTAGATTTCTACTCTTTCTGAATCTGGAATATTTCATATTCTTCTACACAAAAGTAAGACAGACCTCTTTGGTTTCTAATTGCTTTCTCATACGAAGAGGGATTATAATAACAATTATTAATCTTATTGGAATTATTTCCCATCCAAATATCATGACCACCGCCAAAAGTTGGTCCATAATTAGAGTTGCAATAAATTGCATAGTGTGGATTTTTCACACGACTTAAAACGGAAGTTTGAATAGTACCATTTTTCAATGAAAAAATAAAGCTATCATTGCAATTTACATAATAATTAGCTGATTGATCCCACTGTATTGGATTATATCCACCAAAAATTTCATCAGTGCCATTAACCTTCATTACCACAACAGTGTTTGCTTGCTTGTCACATAAATTCCAAAATGATTGTGCTGTAAAACCATCTCTTGTTCCACGAAGAAGCAGTTTAAATTTATATGGATTATCTCTTACTGAATACACTTCATCTTTCTTATCAATCCATGATGCAATTTCTGCTGCATGCTCTTCACTGATAACTTTTGAAGGAAATGGTTCAGTTACTCTAGATGGTAACGTTTGTGTTAAAATCTTACGGGGTGGGAGAACTGTTGTCAATACTGATCTATTTGGTGTAATAAGTTTTTGAATCATATCATTCCAAATATCTTCAATAATATTTTTATATGGTTTCACTTTATCAATTATATCATCATTGGAAATTTGGAAATAACGAATAAAAGGTAAACAATTTTGTAAAGTAGTCTTTAGTGATAAAAAGTTTTCTTGAGACCATTCTTTGGGATTGGATGGTAAATCCACATTTTGAGCAATTCCCCACCTAATAACATGTTCCCAAATCTTCCCTTCTTCCATCTGTAAATCATCTCGTTTAATGAGTGAAATTAGAGCAGTTTCTGGAAGAGAAGTGAAGTCTTCTGATTCAAAAGCCTTATCTGGATATTTTGCTATAATATCATTGCACCATTTTTGTAATTCTTGAATTTTTTCATTTTGGAAACTTTTATGATAAATGCGAGTAAAATTTAAACGGAGCCAGTGTGCATTTTCTTCAATTAACAGTGTTTCAAGGTGTTTTGCTAATTCATCAAGGTGAAACTCGGAAGCAATAAGGATAAGGTTAAAAATAAATGATGCGTCTTGATCATTTTCCAACAAAACCACACCTCCGTAAATATATCTTTATTAGTAAATAAGTTATAACAAAATTTGTAAAATTAGTTTACACACATGTAAATTAAACAGCATCTAATTAATGGATTCGTAAGATTAGCCCTTTATTTAAATCCCTAAATTCCGATATCATAATACATAGGATTTAAATAAAGGTTAATTTTACTAGCCCATTAGAATATATAACTTACTTAATAATTACTTCAAATTGTTTAATAGAAATATGATTTAAATTAATCGTTTTAATAATATTTTTATCTTTTTTAATATTTGCTAATTCATTACGGAAATATAAAGATCTATATCTTAAAATATTGGAATGTGCTTGGAACAACTTAGTATTTGGAGTTTCTCCAACATTAATAATTACGTTAAAATCTTCTTTATCATCAAGAAGTTCAAGGCAATCATTTGAAAGCTTTTCGAAAAACTTTGACATTTTGAAAATATCGATTTTGGTTTTCTATAACAGAACTAATGATATGTTACACTATTTATACATATCGGTATGGTGCATGTGACCAATAAAATTTAAGGATCGAGTGTAACTTCAAAAATTGATACATAGCAGAGCCAGTATTATTTCACCGACCTTCATTTCGTAGACACCGACAATCAATTCACTGCCATGTTTATTTCACCGATAATAATTCACTGATAACCACCCTAGCATACCCCTAAAAAAAGTTACGTATCTGAGTTTAAATTTCTCCGAAAGTTAATTTTCCATTTTTCGAAATCTTGTGCTTAATTGAATAATAGCAAAATTATATTGAAATTTATATATACTACATTTTGAACGTAAAATTCGAATAAATTGTTGCATATTAATTCTTTCGACTATTGTAAATTTTACAACATATATTTTTGCAACTTGCTCAACTATTTATTACATTATTTATATCACAAATAAAAAAAACCTACATTATATTATTCCCAATAAAATGTATTTTTATTTCTTTCTAACCAAGTTTTTTTAGATTTTTTGGCATTTTCATACTTGTTTAAATCATTAACCATACGTCAACTGGTTTAAAATTTGATTCAATGTTTTTTAGTTTTTTTTTTTGTCGAAAAAGATTAGACGATTTAGAAATAAAAGTATTTGCCTACATAAAATCTTATTAATATTTATATAGCATTGATTGAAATTATTTAAATAGCATTTATATATCTCATTTAATATTTTTGACAGCCATTCAATAATCTCAATTGCACTTTTGTCATTGCTGGAATTTGTTTTATCATCTATCTCACTAGTGTATATTTCACTATCTGAAATTAGATTCACATTTTTATACCATAAATTTGTAAAATTATTACTTATTATTTTGTTTTCTTTAATTAGTTTCCAAATCATTTGATCAGTTTTAGATAGAAGTGGATAGGTTTTATTTTGACATATTTATAAATTTTAAGTTTTAATTTATATTGATATAATGATAATTAAATTTGAAATATGACAAAAAATAAAATTATATTTTATGAAAAAATTACTATCCATTATTTTAACAGGTATGACAAGATGTTTGTATATAAGAAATCTACTTTTAAAGAATGAAGGGCATGAACATATCTAACAGCTATGATCAACTAAATATTTATCCTTATTTGTAACTTTTTTTAATACAGTTTTTTTTCATTCTAATTTAATATTCTTGTACTATAATGATAATTTTTGATTATTAATAAGTAGATTATATCTTTGTATTTGACCTGAAATTATTTGATTAATAAGAATAAAGCAGACAAGATCTAACTGTAATCTATTAAATTTATATAAGTAGTCATGTTTTATAATTCGTCAATATGTTTTGATAATCATTGTTATTAATAAAGATAATATTTTTAAATTTGAAGATATAGTCCATAGTTACCAATGACTATCATAATACCACTCATTTTATAAGTAGCACCATACATCAAATAAGTTATGAACATAACAAAATTCAAATATTTCTTATATTACAGAAGTTCAAATTTGTTGTGAGTCATTAATAAATTCTTTGTCGATTGTTGGAATTAGCATATGCTGTCATAAATGTTTTTTTATAAGTTCGAGAATTATATTTTGATAAAATTGTATACAAAAAACTTTAGAATTTGTTTTTTGATTTGATAATACATTTTTTGCACTTGTTCATATTGGGTCAATAAAAGAATATTAATGATTGGTTTCAATAGCATTATAAGAAATATTATATAATGTTTTTGATAATGAAAGTTTTTGTTTAATAACATGATTTACATATCATTTACAAAGTTGTATATTCACATCTTTCCATATAGCTTGAGTACTTAAAATCTGTATAAAATTTTTATCTAATAAAAATGTTTTGATATTATCAATTCTATAATTTCATAAACATAAAAACTATTTTATTAAAATTAATCTTATATCTTGATTTTTGTTGGTGGCAATATAAAGATAAGAAACTGGAAAACCAGTATAGTCAATAGTTATCATTAAAATATAAAGTTCATATCTCAACTTATTAGTATTATATATAGCATCAACCAGAAGACATTCATATGCTATTTTTGGTAAATAAGAAAAAAATAACATTAAAAATACAAATAAATCAGTTGGTTCTGATAATTGAAAAAGAAATGAATAATTCATTTCTTGTAATAGAAGTTGCGCAGATAGTGATTGATTATTATCTTGTTTGTACTGAACTATACTAACTTTCAACTATCAATAATAAACCTGATCTATTGTTAATGTTTTAAATCCATCAATTTGATTTATTATAATTTTTTTTATATAATTCAGATGTTGTATAATCTAAATTATTTAATATATATTTCTTTACTTCATTTGTTGTAGTAATATTTTCTGACCATGTATATAAAAGGTGATAATTTATTTTAATAACCACAAGATTGTTCTTGTAATCAACTTTAATTAAAACATTATCATTACAATCATATTGACTAAGTTTTGACATTGTATCATGTTGTTTATCTTTTTCTAAATATTTTCATGATTTTTTAACAGAATCTATATGACAATTACATCTATAAATAAATGTGATGATTTTTTTTTATGTATAATTTTAGTATAGTATACATAACAATATCCATCACCTGCTTGAACATTTTCAATAAGTTTATTTGTAATAGAATATTCATCAGATAAATTTCCTTCTTGAAAATTTAAGAACTCAGTAAAATCAACACAATATTCAAAAAAGAATCCAATATTTCCTTCTAAATTTTTATCAATTTCAGATATTGAAAATAAAGAATCATAAATAGCTTGTGTTAAATCACTTAAAAATATAACATTTTCTTTATTATTGAAAATTTTTTTTTGTTTTCTTTCTCATATCATCATTTTGAATTTATCCTTACTCATTCCAAGTATTTGTTACAGGAACTTTTTTTCTTTAAAAAAATTTTCAACTTTTTTAAATAATTGACAACTTTTGCAATATTTAAATTCACTTGACATTTGTAAATAAGCAATAAGTAAAAGAAAAACTATTTTTATTAAAATTGATTATTAAGAATAATAATAATCGTCATTATTACTAATAATTAATGCTGTATTTTAAATTTAAGCTCAGATACGTAACTTTTTTTTAGGGGGATACTAGGTTCGTGATTCACTGATATATTCATTTTACCGACATTTTATTTCACCGACAGCTCATTCACTGATAAGTAATTCTGGTCATTGTCGTTAAGGTTAGGCTCGAATCAGAGTTAAGGTAAGTGTAATTTATATCAGTAAAATGATTTGTTGGTGAAATAAACTGTCAGTGAAATGAGAATT
Organism: Cetraspora pellucida; assembly: GCA_910591915.1. NCBI lineage: Eukaryota > Fungi > Glomeromycota > Glomeromycetes > Diversisporales > Gigasporaceae > Cetraspora > Cetraspora pellucida. Next base: position 5,565 of record CAJVQA010012235.1, read on the forward strand.
GATTGTCAGTGAAATGAGAATTGATTGTCAGTGAAATGTTGCGTCTACGAAATTAGTGTCGGTGAAATAAGGCGTATCCAGCAAAAATAACACTAGCGATATCACGACAACCACATAACCAAATCGGCCGAAATTGGTTTATTTTCATTCTATATATCTATAGAATTAACTAAACCAAATTTGATATTATCTGGTTATCATGATATTGCTAGTGCTATTTTTACTGCTACTAAAATCCACTGGCTCTGATAATAGCGAAAGCATAGTTTAATTGTAAAAAATTTTTAATGAAATTGTTAGAGCATAATCTAATTGTGAAAATTTTTTAGTGAAATTGTTAGATTAATAACGTTAGGTTCGCACCAAAGTTATTAGATTATATTCTGGACTGGAATTTCGGCAAACTTTATCGTTACTTATGTATAATAAGTGTTGTATTATTTTTGATGTCCAAAACCTTTTCTGACAACTGTCTGGGAATATCCAAGCATTTATAATTAATAAAATTTATATCAAAATATATACCTGATATATTTTTTGATTCAATGCATTTTAATTAATTGCATTAAAGTACAATATTTTCTAAGTCGTTAAATTTTCACAGAAAAGTTCTTTTTTAAAAGAAATTGTCCGATAACTATACATGCTAATTTGATTTTTATAAAGTTACCGCCTTTTTTTAGATTATAAATAATAAACTAGAAAGATATTATAGTTTATTATAAGTGAATTTTTTTTAAAAAAAAACTTATTCTAATGTATAAAGCTACTAATTAATTGTGAAAAGGTTTAGCGTTTTAAGAAAGATTTTCACTAATTACACAAATAATGTTAACACCACATATGTGAAATTAGGATTATAGGTTCTAAGTTAAGGTAATGCTAAGGATTTAAATTTTGTTTAGAATAAGGATTTAGGAGGTGCTGGATATTTTTACTTACGTGTAGTATGCTAACATTGATTAATTAACTGGTTTTTGAGATATGGCAACTGTGGTACTGACTGGTGTTAGCAACCATGTGTTGATATCACCAGTGCAATTTAGTAAAACATAGATCCTATGCAAATACACTTTGATTTTCTTTAAGTACGTTTATAAATTGCGAAATATACTTTCAAAGCTGCTTTGTTTTACTATGTTTCTACTGTAAGAATAATTTTTTTTATAATGAACAAATTTGCTTGATGCTGAACAAAATTATTAATTTTGTCGGTCTCGCCCAATATAATAATGACCTAGTTTATTGTTCATTAAAATTTTCTAATTTAAAAGTTGGGATTATCAAATTGATTATTAGGGTGTATTTCGGAAATAAGTTGGAGTTTAACCATTTTTATTTGTATATCGAAATTTTGAAATCGACAATGAAATAGGAGTGTTTAAAGACTCACATTTAACGAAATAAATAGACTTTTCAACAAGAAAAAAAATCATCATTTCAAATTCATCGGAAAATGAAATGAAGTTTATATTAGATATGTCTTTCTCGCGCGAGATAATATAAATAATTTATTATGACATCAGCATTTTACGTGAGAGGCACATCTCTAGTTTATATATCACTCATTTAACGTTATCCGTTTCGGTCAAAATTAGATTCCCGCACGTTAATTTTGAAATCCCAATTATTGCAAAGCAAGTATTTAAGGTTATTTGTCTTTCAATGATGGCAAGGCATGAATGCTTTTGAACGTAAAGCATAAAATTTATATAAGCACCAAAAGCTACCTTATTTATTTGTTTTTTTTTGCATTACTTGTAATAATATAGTCCTGATACATATACACATAATAATTCTCTTGATTTTTTGTAAATTTTAAATTTCTGGCAATTAAAATAACATTATGTTCCAAGAATTGTTGTTAATATTTATTAATTAACGCATTTACATTAATCTTAAATAAGGGCCCAAAATGAAAACAATTATATACCGGGTGTTTGATAAGTATTTGGACAGGATCTTTTTTATATCACCGCTAGTATTAGTTTTTATCATATAACGGTTATTAATCATTGCATTGTTTTTATATAGTATAATAATTTATTTAGTGATTTAAAAAAGGTCCTGTCCAGGGACTTATCATACACCCGGTATAAGGGTCCAAATTTTGAAAAATTAAAACCAAAATAATTTTGAAGTATGATTATAGTGGTTTTTGAACGTCATCATTGTATGTATGTGCACGTACTGAATCTGAGATTATGCAGATTACCAATCGAAAGAGCACAAAGATCAGAATAAGCGCAGGCTTTAATTTACTTAATATTCGATATTTAAAAACGTTCTCAAATTTCGTGCTGAAAACTTTTATTTAGAAGTCAAAAAACTGTGGTTATCATAGTAAACTCTTGAGTTATTTTGTTTTCACAAATTTTTTTAAGTCATTTATCAGTCTGTATTTATAAGATACTCAGGTTCGTGATTATAGATTCTTTTAATTTCATTTTATTCATATTAATTAGCCAGTGTGCTTATTTATTAATTATCATCTTTAATATAGGTTATTCGGGTTTAAACTACAATATACCGGGTGTTAAAAAAATCACTGAATAATCTCTTTTTGTTTAGTAACCTTATGTACAGATGATAGAGATAAACAATCGTAATAGTAATTTCTACATAAAAAAAACGGGACTTTTCCAACACCGGGTACATAGGTAACGATAAAGTTTCCCGAAATTAAACCAATTATGGTTCACAATTGGATTATGTTTTCGCTACTAATTAAGGTATCGAAAGTACCTTATTAATGAGCAATTTTTTGACTTTTTACTTATACTTGTCCTTAAAATCAATTGTTCAGCCGAATTTTTAGGCATCTAATGAGGATTTACAAACTTGTTCATCCATAAATACATACGTACGTTATGAAGGCAGATTCTGCTCTGCAATACAAAAATACACTACAACACAACACTAATATTAACTAACCTACTCTAATTAATTCCTAATAAGAGTAAGACTTGGTCCGAGTAACTAGGGTCAATTAGATCTCAGGATTACGTCACAGGTCTCTTAATGGTGTAACATGATTTAACCAATAATTCCTATCGCTAACTGGATTTTACACGTATTTATGGGGGAGGATTGGTAGAGCCAAGCAATATGAACTCTAACCGAATAGCTTTATTACAAGGAAACTCACTATATTTATATTTGCTTTGCATACGTAATAGAATAATAACTATACTAATTATGATATTTTACTAGTGTAACGAATAATTTTGTCACATGTTTCTCCCTTATCTAATTGTATCGCCATAGCCATGTTAATCTTATCATTATATTCTTAGTAGCTTAACTTATGTGAATTTCCCTACGTAGCCGAGTATACACCAAAATGATCTTGTATACGCGATTGCATAAACTTGATAAAATAAGTTATCTGTGAGAAAGCATGTGTAAGCAGATTTAGAAGCATAGGCACTCTGTTCTTAGTGAGAAGTTAGAATGCATTTAAAAGGGTGCTCTCGCCCTTAGTTCATTATCCAATGTATGCACTTTAAAATTGTCCCTAAAATAAAGAATATATAATTCTACATTCTTTTCTATAATAAATGCCAATAATAATGAATTACGAGTTTCCTAATTTTTTCAGGTACCCGTATCTTTTCTTACACATTAACCATTGGAGTACTCGGCATAATTACAGGAAGCTCTTTCGTTCTATGGCAACACTAGGATTTCGTGCAATTATAACGATTAACATTAGAATGTCTATTTTAAGAACTTCGACGATCCAACTAAGCTAATTACGTATTCTGTGAATTCTTGGAATTTTCGGAACGTACTACGATGGGAACCGCAGAAATTTCTTAGTCACTTTTACAACATATGTATCAGTTATATAAACAGTGCAACATATTATCAATTATAGTCAGTGTTGTGAGGGTTATTATGTCCAATTGTTTACAAATTAAATTGAAACCGATTAGACATAATAACCCTCACAGCACTGATTATAGTAGACCAAATAATTTCAAAATGACCAAGTTTTTCGAAAAGCTTTCAAATGATTGCCTTGAACTTCTTGATGGCAAAGAAGATTTTAATGTAATAATTAATGTTGGAGAATCACCAAAATACTAAGATATTCCAACTACACACCAATATTTTAAGATACAGATCTTTATATTTCCGTAATGAATTAGCAAAGATTAAAAAAGATAAAAATATCATTAAAACGATTAATTTAAACCATATTGAACTAGTAAATGAAACCTTTATTTAAATACCTATATATTACGGATAAGTTTTTGTATCTGAATTTAGAGATTTAAATAAAGGTCCAATCTTACGAGTCCATGAATATTACGGTTATTTTAGTTAATATATGTATGCGAACTAATTTACAAATCTTGAAATAGCTTACTAAATGATAAAAATATATTTACGGAGGTGTGGTTTGTTGGAAAAAAATCAAGATGCATCATTATTTTTAACTTTATCCTTATTGCTTCCGAATTTCATCTTGATTAATTAACAAAACACCTTTAAATTAGTGATGGGAAAAATGCGCATTTTATAATAACATACGCATGAATGCGCATTAATGCGCACGAAATGTTTCATGCGCATGATATCGCATGATAAAAAAAGGCAAAAAAAAAAGAAAAAACGATCGAGAGGAGAGAAATCTTGATGGGATAAAATGCGCATGAAACGGAA
>CAJVQA010012236.1:0-10235 GCA_910591915.1 Cetraspora pellucida
TCCTGTTATTTTACTGTTATTCTGCTGTTATGCTGCTGTTATGCTGCCATTATTTGGTAGATATAGGGTAGAATAATAGCAGTTTTTTTTTCTGTTATTTACCGATTATTCACCCTTTATTCATTCGTTCAACCTGTGAAAATGACCAATATTATTATATAATTATAAGTATATATCTCATACTCTGTAGAATACTCATAATTAGAGTCATTTTTTAAAAGATTTCAAATATTATTATTCATTTCTTCAATATTGACTATTTGATTTGTAAAATCTTAAAATAAAGATGTTTTTGCAAAATATGTTGAGTTAATATATAAGATTCTGTAAAATCTTGATTACAATGCTTGTACTACCAATGCATTTTAGAAGAAAAAAGAAAGAAAACCAAAATACAAAAATAATAAATTATAAAGATGTAAACAATAATAATAGTATAGAAAATGTTTATATCGATATATATTAATATATATTTCAATATATTAAAATTTTATTTTTATTAAATATATTGCAATTGTTCATTTAAAATATCAATATATGTATTATATTAATCAAACATGTATATTATATTATGCTTGATATATTAATATTTGCATTTATATTATATATAAAATAAACTATTTTTAATAAATATCATTAAGGAAAATCCAGTAACCAAAATTTTAAGTTTACTAGTTACTAGACTCAATCTATCTAATTTGTTAAAGATTGAGTCCAGTAAATAGTAAACTAAAAACTCTAATTACTGGATTTCTCTTAATAATACTCATATTATATTGATGTAAGTAATAATACAATAAATCTTAGTTATATAAAAATTTCAATACACTTTATTAAAAAATATAATAACAAAAACAAATAAAATAAGTATCTTTTTTTATTTGTTATATTTATATTATAATTGGCATAATTAGATTCTAACTTTTTATCTATTTAAAAAAAGATATAAATACAATAGTAATAAATTTCTAACATTTCAAAATAAATCAATTTTGTATTTTTTTTTGGAAATGAGTTTCTCAAGAAACATTTTACCATCCACTACACCAGTTATTTTAACATCTATTACATCAACTCCTATTACTGCAACTTAACCTTAATTAAATAATAAATCACCTACTAACAGTACTATTCATGATTTTTCTTATGATACTGATGATGAATTTTCAGATTTATTAAAAAGTATTTTAAGTACTCATATTATTTTTTTAAAAATGAAAATTTGATCTAAAAATTTTTCAAGTTAATCTTTATAATTTCATCAACTTTTACATTTTTATCAATCTTCATGCTCTTGTCAACTATCACAATCAGCTCAATCTTCTTGCCACCTTCTTGTTTTAGACATTTATTTTTTAACAACTGTAACTATTCTTTATTGCCATGAAGTAGATTACATAATAGATTACCAGATAGATGTTTAACTAATCAAAATCAGCCATAATATCAAGATAGTAATTCTATATATAAGTCTTTTTTTTTTACTTTGAATGCTATACTTTTTGTATCTTTTATTTTTAAAAAGATTTTTTTACTTTTTTTTAAAAGTTTTTTTTTTCTTTTTTTTGAAAGTTTTTTTTTCTCTTAAAAAAACAATTTTTTTTAAAAAATATACTTACAATAGCTATTATCTTATTAATGAATGTATTTTTGTCTAAAACTGCCAGTTGTATCTCTTAATTAAAGAAGTTTGAAATGATATAAAGGAAGTTAAAGCTAAGCTACAATGACAGAAAAGAAAGCATAACAATAATTTTTCTTCTTAGATTTTAAATGTAAGTGATTTGTTATATTATTAAGTTGTGAAAACATAATCTAAGTAGATGTTTTTTTTTTGGTGTTAAGGTGAGGTCTTGCTCATATCTTTATTAATAATTTTAACTATATATTTTAGCTAAGTAGATGTTTTAAAAATTGTAGAATGTATATACAAATATAATAAAGTATCTTTTTTTACAACATATATACTCTTCTCAAAATAAACTCAAAGAATCCTTGAAGAATTATCTGGACAAAGTATATTCTGACTATATGTCCAATTTAGATATGAAAAATTTATGAACCATTTTTATTCTGAATGATTTAGTGCTGTATATAATAATTTTTATAAATATTATTGTTTATAATGGTTTAATATATTTTTAATTTATAATGTTTATTATTACTTGTAATTATTTATTATTATTATTTTTTTACAGTTTATTTATTTATTTTTTATATGCTTTGTTTCATCTACTAGCTATTACAATAAATGAAGAATCATTGTAAAACATCATTACAAAATATTAGCTATTCTATTTGGAAGATTTTTAGATATGAAAAGCTTTTTTATTTGAAGAATAATATATCTATAGAAGAAATTATAAAGTAGAAGAAAAGTTATGAGATTGCTAATTGTTTTTATTTTCTCTTTAAAGTCAATAATAATGGTATACTCTGGATGACAATTATTACAAGAATTGCATTTACTATAATTGCAGTATCTATTCTATCAAATGGACATTGTACATTCATATTAGCTGTATATAATATATTGTTGAATTCTTAATTGCAAAATATAATATATATAAAAAAGCATATAAAATGTTATATTGAGAAGTATTTGGTAAGTATTTATCATATATAGTTTTATACTAACTCAAATTAATAGTTCTACATTGGGTTTTGTATTGTAAAATGATTTTAATGAGAAAGGCTCTTCTATGATTTTGCTAAAGTAATAATAAATAAAGGGCTTAAGAACTCTGCTAAAAAATCATAACTAACCTCTTTTTTTTATGAATTTAAAACTGAACTATTACAATCAAGTTCAATGCATTTATCACAAAATGAATTAGATCTTTTGTTTGTATTCTATAAATAATTATAAATTTGTTTTTTTTCTTTTTTTTCTTTTTTTTAAAAAAATATTTTTTGCATTGTGTTATTTAGCAATAATAATATTGATATTTGTAATAATATAATGTATATAATAAAATTGCTTTTAATAAATGATATTTTGCTTTAGAATTTATTTTGTAATATATAAAATTTGATTTGTAAATGAACAATGTTTTTGTATATTTATTATAATTATTTATATAGTCATAAATTAATAAATATCAATATCAATTGTTAAATAATTGGTAATTTTTTGAATACATATCAATTATATTTAATATTGATAAACATTATTGGAATATTAACTGAATACATATTAATAAATATTACAATCAATAGAATCCAGTAGGGTAATTATAATTGATATATATTTACCTGGTTAGTAATCGATATATATCTCTATGTAAATTTTGCTGATGTAGATAAGCCTTGACTACTCTTGTAGGTTTAGGTCACAGATTATATATCTGAGTCTTTATTCTTTATATGTAATTTAAAAACAAGCTTTTCTTTGTAAAAACTTTAATTGAATTTCAATAAAGTTAAAAGCATGACCTTACCATTAATATTTTTTAGAAAAAAACTCGGTTTGGTTTATATAAATCTGGCTTGATTTATATAAACTAAACAAATATTGCAATTTTTTATTTACCTTTCATAATTATGCACAATTATGCATAACCATGCACAAATATGTATGTATATGTGAGTTTATGCAAAAGACATACAAATATATAAGCAGTACATAAAAAATGCAAAACTTGTAATTTTATATATAAACCAGCATTAAAACCGGTTTAGACCGTTTTAAAAAACTAAACTTGGTTTATAAGAAAAACCTATTCTTAAACCAAGTTTTTTAGAAATTCTACCATCTTTAAGTAGGACCGGGATTTTAAAAGGAACTGTACATGCAACCATTAAAATAAATACGTATTTTAAATGATAAGTCCACTATCTAATATATTTCTAAATTTATTAATGCTCTAATACACTAAGATATTAAAGTTATTTAAAGTTTTTGGCTAATGCCAATCTATTGCTTAAAGATAATTTTAAAGTAATAGTGACAAAGGAATTTCATAAATACCAATCTTACCTCAAATCGTTAGCAAGCAACAACAATGCATTCATAAGACACTAACTTAGTGTATCCTTCAATATCTCTTTTAATTTTATTCCAACTATCATCAGATACGCCAGTTATGAATCTATATTTGTTTACATTCACACTATTTAAGGTCCTTTTTCGAGTGCAAAATTCAAGCAATGCTTTGATTCGTCTCTTATATTTACGATCATAGTTAATATGAAATAACAGTTTTTTTAAAGGGGCATTACAATTAATAAGCAAAGTAGTAATGTGCGGATCGTATAAGAAATTACTTAAATCAAGATATTGTAATGTTGGTGGTAATACTTTAGCAAACTGCATGACACGAGTCCTCATCGGTCTGCCTGATCCTTCATTTATCCAACATACGGTGAGAAATTGAAGTTTTCTTGAATTGCTAATAAACTCCAGGAATTGAGTTGAAAGCCTAACACTTGAAATATAGAGATATATAATGTTTGGACAAAAAGTAATAAGAGTTTTTAGTAATAATGATTGCGAATTAATTTTTCGATCCGCAGAATTGAGTTTAAGTCGTTGTAATAATGAACCAGAGCTTTCTAAAATTTGTATAATGTCCGATGCATTAACTGAGTATGAACTTATTTCTAATGTACTAATTCTGCAAAGACTAATACTTAATAACTCGAATAATTTTTCATCACAGTATGATATACGAACAATTTCTAGATTTTCACATTTCATTAACACTTTAAATTCTGAGTTATAAACACAATGATCAAGCACAATTTCTTTTAACGTTTTTTTTTGATTTTCTAAAGCTGAAATGATCCCATATAATTTTCTAGAACTTCTACCATTGCCAAGTAAGCTAAAACTTTTAAGGTCATCTTGTGATCTGATAATATGTAGATATTCAGTAGATAGTTGCTTATTATACCCAATTTTCAAGTTATTAATTTTCTTAGAATTTTGGTAAATAATTCTCAAAAATGTAACAATAAAGTTTTCCATATAAGGCTCAGGTATTATATCTACATATAAATCATTGAGTTGTGAGAGAAAGAGCCTATTTTGGTTTAATGAATCAAAAGTTTCAGATTTAATTTTAACGAAATACTCTGGAATAAATAAATCCAATTTTGATAAAGTGGCACCACTCTCAATAAATGTTTTAAATAATAAATTAACCAAATGATTTTTTATTTCTATAATATTGTTTTGCTGATCGAAAAATTGGAGGTTAATCCATTGTTCAACTTTACTTTCTAATAGAAAGCAATTGAAAACCTTTAGAAATCTTGCATAATGAAAAGAAGTATTAGGAATGTCTACAATTATCCCATAATCTTTTAAAATGAACCTTTCATCTTCATCGAAAGATGAAAAGTAACTAGATATAAAGTTTGGGGTTTTAACCGATGAAAATGGATCTTGCCAAAGCATAGGAATTGATGCCTTACACCAAAGTCGATTCACAAGCGAGCATGAGTATAAGGAATAAATTTCATTATTCAAATTATTAAGAATGTTTTCTATTAATTCGCTGATATTGCCCAGAATTATTTTCGATGCCATGATAACATGAAAACCCAAAAGTTTTCACTATACGTAACTGTAACTGTTATGCGTACCCTATGATTAGATTAAATGTTGTAATATGTTACTCTGCATGCATGCATAATGGTGGCGCTACCAAATTTAAAATATTATTATTATTCACATGCAAAATGATGAAACATACAATTGTGTGCTTTTTTAAAAGATTTAACATGCATATTTCAAACCGCGATAACAGTTACGTAAATGACCGATCATATGATAAATTACTTTATTATGTACAATAATAACATTTTATAATATTCACGGCTACTCATTTCCTAGAAATTCTGCCTACTTTACCTTATTTGTTAAGCAATTAATATACGTACTTATGTACTTACGTACTTCCTGTACGATAATGCACTAATAAAATCTAAATAGAATATAGATTAGATTAAATAATGAAACGAAAAATAGGTAAAACATCAACAGCTGATGCTAAAATTTGACTGAAGCTGAAATTGTCGCATATGATTAGTTAATTTCGTCAGGCGTGACATGTAATGCATTTCTTAGATCAGGACAGCTTCAAAAAAAAGACGTATTAAAGCATAGTTTTAGTATCAGCATCAAGGTCAGGTAGATTATTATTACTAAAATTTCATCAGACTCTTGGAGAACATGACCCATCGGAACACGCGCCAAGCCTGATAATCGATGTCAAATATTTTCTTTACGATCTTTGATTATCAATTTTTATCTTTGACAATTAGTGATTATCAATTTTATCTGTCCGGTAAAAAAAAAAAAGATAAAAAATACAGAAAATATATTTATATACCTATGTAGAATGTAAACCTTTCAAATATCGATTTAACGAAGATCAAGTAATTGAATATGTGAATTATATTATTCTTTGATGCATTTGAACTGATATTTCATTATCAGTTATTGGAAAGTTACGATAAAATTCCGATTTATTTATATTATTTGATTAAGTTCATATTCTTCGGATGTAGTTTAAGGAGTATTCTCTCCGTAAATACCAATAATTTATTGCATTCAATAATCTCTAGGTTATACTGTATGCTAAATATATGCCAAGTTTATTTGTGCAAGTTACGTAAGTATAGTAGAACTTGGATCCGGTTATCCGTTTTCATATTATATTTAACGGATATCTGACGGATTTTACTATTAAATTCGTATCCAATGGATAACCTGATCCAAGCTCTAGCGTATAATATTCCCAATTACATGCACAAGTATTATTTGTATATGTGATAATAAAAATGTTCTGATGAGATGCTATCAACAAATATGGTTATCATAATAACTGATTAATGAATAAGTTCGAAAAAGTAGAATAAAACTTTACTGTATATATATTATAATAAAAGAATCACATTGTGAAAGTTATAGAGTATAAAAGAAAAAATATCAAGAAATTGAGCAGCGTGGAAAATCATAACTATCAAGATAGGGCAAATCGGTTGAAATATTTTTAGTAAAAAGAGTAACTTTGAGTTTATCATGCACTTCATAATCAAAATCATTACCCTTGAGATATAATAAAGTTAGTGTAGTGTTTTTACTAATAGCTTTCATCAAAGCTTTACCTCCTTCAGAATAAAATTGATTTTTTTGAAGAATTAAATGGGTTAAAGTATTATTCTCATAAAGTGCTTCAGCTAGTGCTTTCGCACCTTCGCAACCAAGTGAATTTTTAGTAAGGCTCAGATATATCAACTTTTTATTTTTACAAAGTGCCTTTGCTAATGCTTTCCCACCTTCAGAACCAAGTGAATTATGATTAAGACAAAGGTGGGTCAATGTAGTATTTACATAAAGGACTTCAGCTAGTGCTTTCCCACCTTCAGAATCAATTCCATTATTATTAAGGCACAAATGATTTAGAGTAGTATTCACGAGAAGAACATCAGTCAGTGCTTTTACAACTTCAAAAGTAAGTTCATTTCCCGAAAAAGATAATTGAGTTAACGTATCATTATTGTAAAGTGCCTTCGCAAATGCTTTTCCAATTTCGGGGCAAAGTTGGTTATTACAAAGGATCAAGCGTTTTAAAGCAAAATTTTTATAAACTGCTTCAATAATCAATTTAACTTCAGATCCAACTAAAGTATTAAGTAATTCTAAAGTTATTGTTTTGCTTGTCCGTAGAAACATTCTGATTAAAGAATATTTAATTGTTTGAACCATATTTATGGATATTTCACTAAGAGGATTATAAGTTAGTTCACGGTGTCCGTGTTTTAAATGAGTAAGCCAATATATCATTGCTTTAAACTTGTTTGCAGGTTCCAGATCACAAGGTCCATACTTTTCATGATTAAGCCAATTTATGATTCCATTATCAGAATTCATCTTGATAACTTCACTATAGGATACGTATTCAAATAATGATTCTGATTTTGGAGTATCTGGAAGTATTATTTCAAATGGTATTAAAGGTGCCTTTTCTTCTCTGTTTAATGCTAATAAGCATCTCTTTACAAGGACGTGACTGTTAGAAATATCCAATTTACTCCATAATATTGGTACAACATTTCTGCACCATTGACGATTTACAAGAAGGCAAGAAAATAAGCTTTTATAATTGCCTTTAAGATTTATAAGTATATTAGATAAACATTCGTTTGGTAGTGATATCATCTTAGACTCTTTCGGAGTCAATTGACAATTGATTATCATTATATACGTACAGATTATTCATATGTGTTACTCAACTCTTCATCATAGGAATTGTTGACATTATGTATTGTTTAGTCTATCGTATTATTTTAGAATCAATGTGTAACAAACAATGGATTTAATTTATTATATTATTCATATGAAAACAATAGTTTAAATTTTTAGATCATAAAAGGATTTATTCAAAGTCATACATTGTAAAATGAATTCTTCGCTTTACAGAGGTTACACGAAATCTAGAAGTTCTCCATTGGTGTAAAGTGAAATTGGCTTCAACCTCACACTGGTAAAAATTAAAAAATTCTACATATCGAATGGCACCATTCGACAGCTGTTCAGCAGTCATTTGATATGCTATTCGACCATCAATCGGTCAAATTTCGATATGTTTAGTCGATTGATGGTCGAATGGCATGTTGAATGGCTGTCAAATGGTGCGTTCGATATGTCGAATTGTTTTTAATTTTTATCAGTGTCACAAAAAGAGAATTCAAAAAAAACCAAATCGATAAAATTTGCAAAATATGACAAATCTAGTAAAGATGGTATGGTAAACCTAATGAATAAAGGTAAAGCTGATAAAATTTATAAAAAATGCAAACTAAAATAAAAGAAGTTGTTTCTTTAGATCACATCATGACTTTATTCAATTTAATATTATATACCTATATTATTCAGTTTAACTAGTTATATAGTGCAAATCACCTGACCTTATCAAATCTAATTAACGTTAATCAAGATTTTGGGTGTGACGCAGGCTTATTAATAAATGGTTCACATAATTTCAAAATCGCCAAGCCATTATCTTCTTAAACGACCCATTAGGTCTGACTCGGTTCCAAAATTCTGGTCTATCAGAAGTTGATCAGAATATAACTAGAGCGTTAAATGGACAAGTCCTAAAAAATTGGTATAGATCAGTTCTAAAGTCAAGGGTTTTAATCGGACTAGTCTTGAAAATATATCTGTGTTACATATTAAAAGTACGATTTGTGTGGTCAAGATTCTGCTCATAAGTAGTTATGAGTCAAACTCAATGTGTCCACACTGAGTGACCGACTCTAATGAACTTTTTAATAACCTATCCCTTTTCTAAAATCAATGTAAAACACAGAATCAAATTGGTCTCGTTAAAATATAAATTGTCATTTAAGTACTTACTCATTTTACAAGCATCAAATTATTTTCTCTATTTTACGCTGTTGGAACTAAATATATCTGAATTTACGGTCTTATTTTCTGTCATATTAATTCAATAATTATAGTAACTGAAAGCTTATAAAACAAGAAACAAATTTTACTTTATGAATATGACCGTTAACTTAATATCTTCTCACGGTTTACTCTCAGATCATTCATATGCATTACTATTGAATGGTTCTTTCTTTATTCACGATATACTACCCGAGCATTCTATACAGATTCGCAAACACTCATCAAGGTTGTACTGTAGGGAATGTTAACAGCCCAGTCTGGCCCAGTTCTGGTCCTGTTTTTAGTCTTAAGAATTAACCATTTTGGACTGGTCCAGGCTGGTCCGGTCTTAAGAGTGAAAGCTGACCAATTTTTTCAGTTTTACACCGGTCCTAAGATAACTGTGGTCTATCAGTTCAGATCAAACTATATAACACTCATATTGTACTGTATTTTTATAGCTGTTTTCAAAAATTTTCCCAGATTTTTGGAATTTTCCAAGTCAAAATCCAGAATCTCGCGTAACCAACGATAGATAACCTTACAAAAGAGGTGTATTATATTTGGCGGGGGCCCTAATTTCCCCCATAGTTCTGATTGGGCACCGAAATTCCATCTCTAATTGGATGAAATGTATTATGTTACGCCAAAAAAAATTGCCGATATTTTTGTCGCATCTGAAGTAGCGATTTATCTAAAGTAGCCACTTTATATATCTAAAGTAGCGCCCTGGCTAAAATTAAGATCTAATGCATTGTGAGGTCCAATAACGTGACGTAAATACTCTGCCGGGACCTCACGTGAGAACGGGTACGACGATCAATTCCTCGAT
>CAJVQA010012237.1:0-10233 GCA_910591915.1 Cetraspora pellucida
ACTGCATTCGAAGACACAAAGTGTCGAGTCTCTGACTCATATTCCAAACCTATACTGCTTTCTCCGCAATAATTTCAGTTATTAACTTGTGTCTCGCTAATACTAGAACTTAAGAAAAAAAGAAAGGCAGAGGAAGAACGTAAGATTATAGAGAGTTGGCTTTGCTTTGTATCGTGCTTATTCTTACTAATTTTTTGTTTGATCAGTTGTGATTACTAAGCCGAAGAAAAGGAGATGGGAAGTAAATGGTGCCATTCAACCAAATATAGTTCACGCAGTATATTTCGTGGATCCGACAGAGGAAAGTCGTCCACTTCTTGAGAAGATCCAAGAAGGTCAATTTGTCGCTCTGCATGGAGCTAGAGCATCTGGCAAGTCTACGCGGGTACACCAAATTCAGAAGCAGTTGAATGACGAAGGCTACGTTTGCATTTAGTAAGTTCTAATTCTTGTTTGGCCAACTAGGATCGTCGCACGCAATCTAACTATTATCTCTGTTCTCTTCATATATACTATCTCTTTTTCTATCTGGATCAGTGTATCTCTTGAACAAATTAACATTAAAAGCGTTGACAATTTCTGGCATACACTCGGCTCTCATCTCTATCTTGATGTTCCCAAATACATTAGACCCGATAGCATAAATTCTTCTAATGATTTCGATCTAGTGTTCCAGAAAAGCAAGTGGGAAAATCGTGTTGTTCTATTCATTGACGAGTTTGATATGCTATACCATGCAACAGAAGATGTTCTCTCTTCGTGTCTAAATACCCTCCGTGGCATTAAAGGAACAAAAGAAAATTATGCTATCTGGTCTGTTGTTGCCATCGGTCCCTTCAGTATCCTATATTTAAATTCGAATAATTTTACCACATCGCCCTTTAACGTTAATGAGCCATTTAAAAATCCAAATTTCACTCTGGAACAAGTGCAGTTTCTCTACAAGGAATTCGAGGACGAATATAATTTAACTATTGATCAGGAAGTAATTGAGGACATATATACGCAGACAAACGGGTAGGTGACTGGAATTATATATAACTATTTTTACTAAGTCTTAATTTTCTTACTCTATCTTTTTTCAACAGACATGCTGGTCTCGTCTGCCTTTGCGGACGTGCGATCTATAGAAAATTACTTTCAGAGTTAGGAGTGGAAATGCGCTTGAACTATGACATATGGCAACATTTTACTGCCTTCTTGCTAGGAAATGAGATTTTAGAGTACCCAACGTTTATAAGGATGAAGGACGTTCTCCTGAAAGATGATACCGATACTAGGCGTGCTATAAATTTCATCCGATCTGATTTCTTGGTAAATAACGACCCTATATATGTTGCTGAGAATAAAAAGGATCTAGCTTTGTTTCTCACAGCCGAAGGAGTTTTGGTTCCTGGAGGAGATGCTGGGACATTTAAAATTTCTTCACCTTTGGTGCACTGGCTGGTCCTTCAGCGAATAATTCCCTACATGTTTCCGACTTCACCTAAAGTAGAGGTACCCTATCATCCATCCACGGGTAACTTAGACATTCTTGAGGCCTTGAAACAAATTGTCAGTATATTTGATCAAGAAACAATAAAGTCCTGCAATTCTTTTAAGTTAGCACGTGTATTGGTTAATAATGCAAATAATCGAGAAGTTCCTAGAGAATCGATGTATGATGCAGAGCTTTATCGGATCATGTCGAATTGGCTTGGTAGATTTACAGTGACGGGACAGTGGCATCTAAAATATCGTGCTAGTGGACATATTAATAATAAATACGTAGACATAGTCATCTCACGACCTGATCATCCGACCATTGCATTAGAACTCTTAGCTACAGCAACAAAAAAAGAGCTTAAAGAACACTATGAACGGGCACTCTTATACGATAAGAAACTACCTGCAGATGATACATGGATTGTCCATTTCACCTGTGAAGAAAACGCCATTTCGGAACCATGCTGGCCAACCAAGTCTCAACTGCAAAAGGGCCTTCGAGCTGTATATTTCTGGCACAATCTTGATTTTACAAAGATTAAAATGATCGCATGTTGGTGGGATACAAATAATAATACGAAGCATGTTACTGATGTTGAGGAAATAATGGTGCGTTCCATTGTAAATATTTCTTTGATTGATCGCTTTGCATTTCATATTACTAACGACCTCTGCTCGATTATAGGTTACGCAATAGTTATAATATAGAAATTAGGAACAATATCAGAATGAGAATAAATTAGGTGTATTTATTTTTCATCCCTAAATTAGATAGCAAAATCAAATTAATCCCCCATTCTACAAAGAAATGTAGTACGCACTTGTAATTATAAAGCAGTAATAAAGCTGGCCCTGGTGGCCGATTTGCATACATAATCTGTTTACTTTTGCGTGTTTATTTCGGGAATTTATTGATATCAATGTATATTAACTCGTATATAGTCGAGGGGTTTTTCACGCAGACAATAGTATAGACGTCATGTATCACGGGCTAGGTCCCGAACAATTGTATTTATTTTTTGCATGTATTAATAAAATTTTTTCTTGGCATTTTTCTGAGACGGCCCGTCCCGGAAAATTTTTTGGTATTTTTAAAAATATTGAACAATTTCTTCCATATATAAAATTATTATTGATCATGTCAGAAGAAGCTAATCCATCCGAGCTTGAAGTATTGAGACAGCGTATCATTGATCTAGAGGCTGAGAATGCTAAGATTATGCGCGAGAAAGCTGAACTTGAAGCTAGAGATGCTGAGCTTAAGGCCAGAATCGAGGAGTTAGAAAAAAATAAAGGAGTTACTACTAAACTTGAATTTGAGAACGCTGAGCTCAAAGCTAGAGTTGCGAAATTGGAGGAGGATTACATGCAAATGCAAAATGGTAATGTTACCGAGGTAACTAATTCTCCTAACAATAGTTCATCTAACTTATATTCTGTTACAGAGCAAATATTAGAGAGCAAACAGGGTGAGGAAATGGGAATAGATGCTTTCTTGGACGAAGTACATAAGAAAAAGGTTAGTGATGATATTAGGCAGAGAAATCGGGAAAAGAAACATCAAGCCCAAGAGTCTCTTCTAATACAACCTGAAGAGAAAACGTCTCATGATCTCAACTCGGCTATTTAGCCATGAAATAGATCACACAAGAAAAAAGGAATGAATGAACTCAAGCATGAATTATTCAACCTCTCTTCGGAATCGGATACTTCATCTTCTATAAACCATAATAATGTAACTGAAGTTTTTACATGTAAAAAAGTTACCCATGACGGCATTGATGTAGCCTCACAACATCTAGCTCAGTTATGCAACAAGGCCATTGATGCTGAAGATAGGGCAAATCGAGCTAATCAGGAAGAAATTTTATGTTGGTGTCTCTACTAGAAGAATTTCAGAGATCAGCTTAATGAGGTTATCAGAAGCAATAGTAGAAAATTTGGCAAAAAGAAGGCGAAAGGTATACTTTATGATTCTATTACAGAACAGCTTAGTTTGCTTCGTAAACGAAGATCGCAAGAATTGGGGCTACAACTTAGGGATGTATCACAGAATAGCTTGCATAAGAAAACTCAGAGAGCCGAGAAAAACTATAAATTATTCGAAAAAGTGGGTTTAAATAAGATCAAGTATATTAATTCATATAGCATGAATTCCATTTCAGAGCTTACTAATGCGCAATTTCAAGAGATTATAGATTATGGTATATCTTTGGAAAAGTTGTCTATAGAAGCGGATCATGTGACCAAAATTTCTGAGACGACCTGTCTTGGAAAAACCTTACCCATACCTGAAGAAGATTCATCATTCACACCAGCTAATGCAGAGATCAATGTCGCCTATGATGATGTGTATTTTGATGATTCCGATGAATCAATAGACTCGAACCACCCAATTCACGACATTCTCTTGCATGAAGAAATTGCTCGATTAGAGCGAATCTCTAATTCTTTAGGTAATTCAGCACCCACGCCTCAAACAACTCCAGCTAAGGCAGGATATCATGATGATGATGTGTATTTTGATGAAGAGGATGTGGATGATGCTAATATATTCGGTAATAGCACAAATAAAATAATTACCGGTGATTTCACTTGTTCTGATGATGATGAACCAGGATATTACTATGATTTAAGTAGCGGAAAAAAAACTTATAAAAATTCAGATCGTTTAATTAGCACATATTAACACGCGATACTGAAATCCCAATAGCAATAGTAATAGTATAGATTAATAAGTTAATTCAATAGTCTTCACTATTTAATAATCGCAAATTACATTGTAAAAAGGTGCATAAAAATCGTATAAAAATAAAATTTGGTGAGGACATGGGACTCCCACTTCTTTATTTAATATTTTTTTTACCAGAACAACAATATACAAATAAAAATAATTTTTTCCAATTATATATTAAGGAAGGTAATCTTTATCATCACAATCATCATCATCAGTTGAATACTATATATAACTACTAATAGAATTGTTATCCTTAACTCTATCTCCATAGTCTTCGTAGTCTTCATAATAATGCGAAATTGGTTTATCAGGGATATCGTCTAGTTTGAATAGAAAAAGAAACTAAGTTCCAGATGGTATATTTTGAAGAAATTATTTTTGTAGAATATTTACACAATGTAAACTTTACTTACAAGTATAGAGGTTCTCTCGAGTATTATTATTATTGGCCTTAGAGGTATTATTATTATTATTAGTCTTGGAGGCATTATCATCATTGGTCTTGGAGGCATTACTATTATTGGTCCTGGAGGGTTTATTTTTCTTGTTCTTGGTGTTGGTGCTATTGTTATTAGTCTTGGAGGCATTATTATTGTTAGTCCTGGAGGTGATGCTATTATTGGTCCTGGGGGTTTTGGTGGTGGCTTTTTTATTACTACTCATTTTTTCATCCCTAAATAAAAAATATATAATAAGTAGAAATCCAGTTTCACATTCTCTGTTAGATGAAATATACATTACTTTAAAAAATAATTACGGTCAGGTAAAAAAATATACAAGTAAAAAAATATAACCCACCCAACAAGAAACAAAAAAATCACTTATTTTATACCATCCATTTGCTAGATCTAAAAAAACCTGCCAGAAAAAAAAAGTTACATGATTAGTAATTGCAGTAAGGTAATGCAATCTAGATCCAACTATGAAAAGCAAGTCTACTCGCTCATAAGCTCCAAATGCTGAATCTATTTTGCTATTTTTTCTGGTGAAATTAACCTCCCTTATAATCAACGATCACTTAAGATAGATTTAGATCTGATGATCTCGAAGATGCGGAGATTCCAAATCCCTGCAACATATGAATTTCGGTAAAACTACTGATTAAGAATGTTATATACATTGCTCTTATAGCCTTTTTAAGTCTCTTTCTTATCGCGAGATCATATAAACTAAGAAAAAGGGTCTAGACGCTCTTTATATTAGTGCTACTTATTAACTTAATAAAAAATCGACCATGAGAAATGATTCTGCAGAAGAGTGACACTGCATAAAATTTAATGCAGACCATTGACTATTAAAGCCAGTCAAGTTTTTATCGCTATTTTAGCTTCGACCTTTTTTTTTCTTATTTCATTCAAAAAAAAGAAAATTTTGTCTGATCGAACAATTCGAAAAAAAAGATGAATGATTAGATTTCTTTTTTCGAGCCTGCGAGGAAAAAAAAAAAGAGGGCCAAAATAAAAGCAGACTTGTAGGACCGTTAAATTATATGATATGACATAATACATACTTATTTTTTCTAGCATGGATCAAAATAAATCAGTAAAAAAATAAGGAAGTGCATAGCGCTTATTCTAAATTTGTAAATCGGACTTAAATATATATGTAGCATATAAAATTATTACCCATACACCTTTCAGTAAGTTAATAAATTTGCTGTGTCCAATAATTGTTTTTACTGTAGAAATTATCATGCTACGTTAAAATGCCAAATAAAAAATATTAGTTGACTTGTATTTAATTATTGCATACTACTTCGTGCCAGATTATTACATTATATACTGAACTAATAAAAATAAGCCTTAATTTATAATAAAAGGGTCCAGTACAAAGTTCTGTTCTGAATTCAGATGAAAAAAGCAGTTGATAGAACATGGTTGCATTAAAAAAGCGCACATATGTATTTACAAGTATTTTTGAAAACAAACCTGCCCCTCGAATATTCACGGTCTAGTATATATGCTTATTTTAAATTTGTAAATAGCTGAAGTAGAAATCCAGTCCCAAAACAGGGCTGAAACGACATATAGTAAATACAGGCCATCCAAAATGTTATTTCTGATCTATCTAAATTAAAAGTAATATATATATTAAAAAACAATAGCTAATAGAATTTTCTTAATTTACTATTGTCCTTTGATCACAATAATTATGTATCAAAAATGACACTTCAGATGGCTAGTATTTACTATACGTCATTTCAGCCCTGTCCCAAAAATCATGATGCATGTTGATCGAACGCTTTTTGTTATCAGGTAAAACTGCCTCTTGAAAACAAACATATTGTCATTAATAATATGCTCTGCATTAAATTTATATACAGCTCAAAACTAAATATTGATATATATAATCACATAATAAATAGTGCTAATTTAGATTATATAAATTCCTTTAGAGCAATTTTTTACTGATATTCCACCTTGGCTTCATGTCAATAAGACAATCGCTCAAGTTATTTGCATGGGTTCGTGGAATTCAACAGAGCCATAATAGTCCTGTGCTTTAACGAAGGTGATTTGTCTGGTCTGTGAAAATATACAATCTAACTGTATTTAATATATAGTTTTCTCAGATGTAGTTATAGCCTTTTGAGGCAGGCTTAAGATCTGACTATTACCTTTCTGCATTTTTTTTTTTTATTATAACAACACTCCTTTGAGGGTGTGATTGTCAACTATCATTGTCTACGTAGTAAGGAAAGGAAGACCGAATGAGCTTTCTGTGGTTTAGTCCACTGAACTACAAGATAAAAAATAGTTTGAATGTATCCACCTTACTATAGTTTTTTTCTGATAGTCATGCAAAAAATTTTGTTTATAACTTTAGGCAATAGGGCCTCTAACTTTGTTTTTTTATATTTATAAAAACACTATGAGGGCACGATCATCAGACTATAATTGTCTATATAGCAAGAAGAGGAAGACCCGATAAGCTTCCTGCGGTTAGTCTACTAAGCTACATGATGAGAATAGTTTGAAAGTATCCACCTCGAAATCCTCGAAATTTACATAAATACATATACTATTCATATTTTAATCCAGTTTTACGATGAGAAGCTTCGAATCTTCCTAACTCGGTCAGTAAAAAAACGAAAATGACTAGTTGTTTACTATTTTTCTAATGTTATTTTTGAGATCACAATTGAGTGATCGGCGTGAACAATTTGTTTACATGTATGTGAACATATTTTATATTAATTTTTTATCTACTTCCAACACAGGTAGAAAAATGTCGATGTGAAATAAAAATCTATGAAGTATATGTTCCCTTCTCTCTTGAATAAAAATGAATCTGATATTTTATTATCATATACTTGTTACAAACCACTATAAGTCATTGAAATCACTATAAATCAATAAAATCAGTGAAATTGCTATAAATTGCTAAATATGCCCAGTGACATGGTTAAAATAATAATAGATAATATCTATAATAAAAGAGTACCTAAACCTAGCAATCTTCGTCCTGGATATGATATAGAACATGTTTTTAAGTATCAACCTTAAACTGATAACTATCTGTATGAAAAAGTAGTTAAAATAGAAAAAGAATATGATTATTTATCTATTATTAGACCTCATGAAACACCACAGCAATAGGCTAATCATGTAAGAGGTCCTTTACAAGAACTGCTTTCTAAGTGAGAATATAGTGTTTATCATGTATTCTGCCTCTTCACCTCATTTGGAGAAGGAATAACCAAGGCGTATTACAGCCATGTCAATGGTAAGTTAATAGATATTCCATATGAATATTGCAGGCCTAGAGTTTACAAGAGTAAAATGGCTCTCAGTACTACAAATTATTACTAAAATTGACCTTTGGACTATCCAATAGATTAAATATCACACTCCTCTCTCATATATTATTACTAACAACCAAATCTAGGTGAGCCTTGGCCACTCTTGTAGGTTTAGATCACAGATTATATGTCTGAGTCTTTATTCTTCATATGTAATTTAAAAGCAAGCTTTTCTTTGTAAAAACTTTAATTGAATTTCAATAAAGTTAAAGGCATGGCCTTACCACTAATATTTAAAAAAAAAAAAGAGTAAAATGACTATTTGTTTCGATTGCTAGAAATTGGTGAAGATTACTGAAGTAAAACTGAAAAAAGTATATTTTGATGGATATCACAGATGGGGCTATGAAGTTTAGTCTGAAGATTTGATGAAGAATCATTAAAATTACTTTTGCTTCAAAGCTAAAACTGAAGAGGTCCCTTTAGAACCAAATAAATCATATTCATTGACTAGTTTCAAGGTAACCACTCCTTCAATGCAATGTAGTGTAAGTGTGCTCAGCTTAATTAATACCGATAGACCCAGGAAGAGAAATACAAAGAAATTATTTATCTCGTCTCTGTTTGCAAAACAAATTAATTTACTATCATCTTATCTTAATCTACCAAAAGATACTGTATTAAGATTGAGAGATGGGACAAAAATTACGATTGTTTAACTAATCTGACTGATCGATTCTGATATCGATAATATTAATATATTTTTTTTATCTACTTTCAACACAGGTAGAAAAATGTCGATGTGAAATAAAAATCTATGAAGTATATATATATTTATTTTTATGATTTTTGGGCTAAGCCTATAATATAATTAAGTGCTTTGGAAGTTTGTGAACAAACAAATTATCTCAGTTGATTCACAATTTGACTAATTCTATTCATTAGCTAAGGCACTTTTTTTTTTGCACCTCTGTCTTGCCTCTATTTCCTTCTGCAAGTTCAATGGTATATCGAATCTTAGCTGAATTGCTAGAGGATCATCCTCCAGCCTACTGAGATCAAATACAACAAACTCACCTTTACGGAGGTAGCTATTAATAAACATGGATGTGCCCTTTACATCATCAGTATATCGGCCAGCTATCTTGGACACATCTTGATAACTACTTCCCTCATTATATATTACTAGAAGGGAGATATTCTCACGAATAATAATTGGTACATGAGATATTTCTGAGTAACTTAGTATGGAGAAATATTACGATGTCGCCCATGTGTAAAAAATGGTATAATGTGATTTTGGATAGACTTGGGAGCAACACATACATCCTCAAAAATGATTACAGTGCTCCTCTTAGGTGAAAATGATTTCATACTAGGAATTTGTTTTGGTGATATGTAACTGAATCTAATGTTCTCATAATAGGGTGCTTTGGGATTACTTGCTATTATTCCATACATATATCTAACGAATGCCCATTTTGGCTCATTAAGATGGTAATCGCAAACTATTAAATTATCGCATCTAATATATCTGGATCCTTCTTTTTGTCTTTTATATATATATTTACATTTATCTCCAAGAACATGATTTGCTAGTAAATTGGTCTTATCTGTACCATTTCTTCTGCTAACTATCATGCTGAAAAGCCATATCATTGCTGGATGTCCAACATTTCGGGATGATTCGTGCTTTGTGGCCTTGTCCATATCCATAAAGTAAAGTTTCATAAATGGTGGTTCTTTTTTTTAGTTCTTTTGTATGACAGATTGGGAATCCATAACTCTGATTTTTATTTAATGATATTTTATAATTCGAAATATTTTTTTCTTTATTATGGAGCAAAATAAAAGAATATAGATAAGAGAATATACACTATAAAAAGTATATAATTAGTAATATTATTATTATAATAAAGACCGCATTCTGCTAAAAGAAGGAATTGAGTGATACTAAGATTATTTCGAGGCTAGTGATTTCGTTACCTTCCTCTGGTCCGCTATCATCTCCAATCACTTCATTAAATGCACTGGATGCTTCCGAAATTTGCTTTGCTAAATGAGTATTAGTTTCTTGAGAAAGGGACTCTTTTTCCAAAGAGTTCTCAGCTGAGTCTGGATCTGCTTCAGCTCCATCTATTATGTTTGGTTCGTGGGATGACTGGGATATTTGTTGTTCTAACTGATCTTCCAATTCTCTCACTCTAGACCTGAGACAGCTAATTAACCCATATCTACATATTAGACCTCTTTTTACTTTCTCTAGCTC
>CAJVQA010012238.1:0-10233 GCA_910591915.1 Cetraspora pellucida
ATGTAACTATTTTAAATTATTAATAAAGATATAAGCAAGGCCTCACCTTAATACCAAAAAAAAAAAAAAAAAAAAAAGGAATACTAAATTAGAAATAATAATAGAAAAATGAAAGGAGATATACAAACTGAAAAGAAACGTTAGAGAGAAATGATACGCAGAAATTGAAGAAAGAATTAAGAAAAAAGAATAAAAAGAGACATTAAGAGAGCTTAAGACAGAGACAGCTCTGGATATCTTAGGTATAAGCTATATACTAATTAAAAAAGCAAGAACAAAAACACAAGAAATCTTCAGAAGCTTCACAAACCTATGCTTGAAGATAAGAGAAATTTCAACAAAGTGTAAAATAACACAAGTCTACCTGATACTAAAAGATATAGAATGGGAATATAGTTTAAATAACATTCACCCAATAGCACTTATTGAAATATTTAGAAAAGTTATAACAAAGATGGTAACAAAAAGGCTTGCCAAAGTATTTATAAAAAGAGAAATACTCAAAGGACCAAACTTTGCAGGCCTTTCAGGAAACTCAACAGAGCAACCAGTACAAATTCTAAATATGATAATAGAGAAAGCAAAAGAAAAAAATAAAGAAATATAGATACTGTTGCAAGATATAAAAAAGACATTTGACTCAGTTTCTCTTGAAAGTCTTGAACTAGTATTGCAAAGAGTTAAAATACTTAAAAGAATAATTAAATATATTTTAAAGCTGTTTCACAAGAGACAATTGAGAATAATTACAATCTATGGCTTAACAGAAGAACTAATGACAGGAGATGGAATAGACCAAGGTGAAGTAATCTTACTATTAATATGGCATCTTTTTTATAACCCATTACTAGAAAAAATCCAAAAAGATGAAAGTTTAGGGTATACAGTTGAGCAACAAATACAAAAAAGTATACAATGCAACAATATTACAAGATATCGTTAAGTGGCAATTGCATATGCAGATAATACAACATGGATTGCAAACAGTAAGAAGCAATTATTAGAGATTCTAGAAATAGCTAAAAAGTTTTTTAAAATAAATAATATAAAAATAAATAGATCAAAGTCAAAATTAATAATAATAAACACAAAAATTGGAAAAGAAGAAAGAATAGTAATATATGGGAAAAGCAAGATAGTAGAAGAACCAAAACATAAAAAATTTGCTTATTAAAAATATGGTTAAACAGCAGAATGCAAGAAGTACAAGTAAAAAAAAAAGCAAAGAGGATAGTAAGCCAGACTATAAGAGATCTAAAGTACAAGAAAATAACAATGAGCCAAATTGCATATATAAACAATATAGTAATAATACCCAAACTAAGCTACATGTTACAGTTAACAAAGATGTCAGACAGAAGCCTAAATGAAATACATCAACCAATAATAAGTTTGGCTAAGCAAAAGAGCAGTTTACAAAGAATAGTAGAAAACTGTATAATGGAACACAAAGATCTTGATAGCTATAGAACATTGTGACAAGAGTTAATTATAAAGCAAATAAGTGGCCTTGTAGCAAGACTAAACAGACAAGACAGTCTTGGAGGATTAACAAAACTAAGTATAATGCAAGGCTATCAAAGAGCAGGCTTAACAGAAGATATATGGAAGACAAAAGAGTGGCCAAAAACTAAAACATACTTAAAGAATAATTTAGCATGCCTTACAATACTTAAAACAAGAAAATTAAAAATAAATATTAGAACAAAAAGTGAACTATAGTCAATGCTTGGGTACAGTGCTAAAATACAAGGACTAGTAGATACACAATTATGAAAAAAAGAAGCAGTCAGAGTAAATGAAGCTGGTTTAATATATTTAAACTAACTACTCGACATAAGAGGAGAAAAACTAATCACATGGCAGCAACACAAAAGTTATCAAGGCCAATCAAGTAAAGAGAAGAAAGCAGAATGATTCAAAGCAATTGAGTCAAAAGTGCTTAGCAGCCCAGAGAACAGAGCAGTACAAAGCTACTTTAAAATGAGTAAACAAAACACTTAGGCAATACAAGTCAAATAGGAGCATATATCAGAAGATAGAAGAAGAAAAGAATGAATAATATATAGTATATGAAACTACAAACAGCTTGAAAAGGTAATTAAAAAGAAAAAGAAAAAAGTATTAATCGAATATTGGCAGATGAAGTGCAAAGAGAATGAAGTAGCAACTGAGATTAACAGATATGAAGGGTGTAAAAGTAAAGAAGAACAGATAGAAAACAGTTGCCAACAATGAATAAGATTAAATAAAAACACTCATGTAATTCCAGATAGATTAATAAGTAAGAGCAGTAATTAGATTAAAATAACTGTAGACCAAATAATAGATAAAACAGAAATAGACAAATCAAAAATAAGTGAATACAAACTAAAGGGTCTGATAACAATAAAAGAACTAGAGATAGAAATTATCAAATGACAAAAATTGAAAGAAAATATTATTCAAGAAATAATAGAAATTCCAAAAAAAACATTATAAGAAACAAGAGCAAATATATAATATATACTAATGGTGTAATCAATAAAAGAGATAGTAAAGAGCCAATATCTACGAATGATATGAGTATAGGATGGGTCCAAACAAATAAAATACAAGAATGGCCAGAAGAAGAAGTAGCATTTGAACTAGAAGGATGACAAACATCAATAATAGCAGAGTTGGTAGCAATTTGGGCAGCAATTCTAACGATACCTAAAGAAAAGCAATTAGAAATACATACAGATAGTAATGTTGTAATAAGAAATATTGGTAGAAGCCTAAAACAAGTAAACAGAAACAAGATTATTAAGAAGAAGAATGCAATATGGATAATGAAGATTAAAGACCTTGTCAAGATAAAAAACATTCAGATAGAGTTAGTTAAAGTTAAAGGTCATAATAAAAATAAATAAAATGATAGAGCTGATAGTTTAGCAAAAAAGAAAACAATAAGTAGGAAAATAGTACAGGCCAAAAGAGTCAGTTGTAAAGAAATAGAGTACTGCCTAGAATGGGAAAGCAGAAGAACTGACATACCAGCAAGACTGCTTTGCAAGTTAGTAATGAATGCAAGATTAGAAGCAAAGTAGAAAGAAATAAGAACAATTAAAAGCCTAGAGCCGAAGCAGAAATCACAATTTATGATTGAACTTATTTTTAGAAAAGACTAAACATGACTAAGAGAATATACTGTACAACAAGAAGAAGCAGCTTGAGAAGAAGTATGTTTATTAAGTGCATAATAGATAAACTTTTAACATTAGAAGAACTTAACAGAAGGAGGTCAGATATATATACAACAGTAGAATGCCAAGTATGCCAAGATAAAGTAAAAGAGATATAAGCACACTTGGCAGTATATAAAGAGCAAAGAAATCTTTGGAAGAGAATCCAAAAAGTAACCATTGCAACAGCATGAAAGAAGTTAAAGGAAAATGAAAAAATTCAGATTCCCTACATATGTTGTATACAGTGCTCTTCAAAAAAACAGAGACAGAGAAAGTTAAAATAATAGAAGCATTAATAAAAGACTTAATTCCAAAAGAAATACAAGACAAACTAGCGAAGTTATTAAACACAAAATCAAGACAGCAGTTTGCAAATACAGTAGCAATAATGGCCTGAGATACATTCTACGAACAAGTATAAAGAATACGTTGTGAAAAAATCATTTAATGGGAGGAAAAGAGTGAAATAACAAGTAGAACTAAAAGAAAAAAAAATAGAAATTTAAAGGAACCAAGAAAACGAGATAAGGCAAATCAGAAAGAAAGAGAAAAGAAAAAATAAAAAATAAAAGAAAAAGGAAGCAAGTTGAGAAGGAAGTAATGAAGACAATGTTAGAGCTTGTCATAAAAGAGAGAAGACTCTTTTATTATGAACTTTAAGTAATTAGACAAGCAGCTTAGGAAGGTGTTATTAATCATCTGATTATTTAGGAGGTGAGGGGGTCTAGTTAAAAGTCAGATTATAAATATATAAGTACAATAAGATATCCAAATAGATACATATATATGTTATGTTAAATTGTAAGTGCATATACACTTCATATTTACAATATAGCAATAGATTGCACTAGTAATGTAAACCAAACCTAACAGTTTGGAATTTAGTAGATTTCCAAAGGTTTTTACTAGATTCGGCAAATTATAAGGCAAATAAATTGTTATTGTCTAGTGATTCCCTTGCACTATCACATACACTATGCTTGTTTTATTCTGTATTATGTTTGTTTTATATAATTGATTGGTTCTTAAGATTTGGAATATGCAATCAATACCCAAGCTCAAATTTAGATAGAAATCACAAACTGTCTTAGTTTACAGCTTTAGATCTAGTAACAGTGCATCTAAATCCACTATTTTGGAAGATCTTGTATACAGTTAACAGTTGCTATTAAATATTATAAAGTCGAAACTTTACTATATTCTACTTGCTATACTCTTCTCCAGATTACTCAACTGTTTTCAAGATTATTATCAAGTTACAACCAGGCCATTTTTAATAATCTGAGTAATTCAAAATCAGTTGACCAGGTTGAGCCAGCTGTCATACTTTAATGTTAAATATTAATTCTCTTTTATTGTTATTGATCAATATTCAAGTATTATTATCTAGCATGAATTAATATTAAGCAATCTCAGTTCTTAGTAAATATCCTATAATCATTTTCCTATATTACTTAATCTTTGTCAATAATTTTGGTTATAGTATTATTTTTCTGATATATTTTTTTTATTTGTGTCAATAGTCAATAATAATCATTCATGAATAAAGATAAGTTTTTTGATTTTGAGATAATTAAAATAAACAAGTATAATTTATTTGTGCTAATTAGACAATTGAGGCATTTAGAATAAACTATTAATTCTTAATTAATCTATTCTATTTCAAGTTGATCTAATGGAAGGTTTCAGAATTAATGATTTGATGTCCAATTTTAAATAAAATAAGTGAGTATTTATTTCAAAAGAAGAGACATACAAACTCTATTTTTTTAAAGTATGTACTTATTTACATAACCATTTATCGGTGAATGTTTATTAAAAAAAAAGCCAATTTACCACTACTTATATCTATTTAATTTTCTGATTTGGAATTCTAAAAAAGAAAATAGGATCTTTTAAACTTCCACTTATTTTTAAAAAACATTAATTCTGAAACCTTCTAATAAATGGATATAAATAAAAGTATTAGAAAGTTTTAAAGTTGAGTTGAAAGAGTCTATTTTAGTAAGATAAGTAACAAATTTTTTTTTTTTAAAAAAAAAACTACAGTATACACAATTTTTGGTTATTTTCAATTTAGTTCGAACTTATTTATATGATCAATTTTTTATCATCAACATATAGATAGCTATTACATACATAGATAAATTTAAAATTTTCTTTTATAAAGAGGAATTTTTAGACATCTTATTTGATTTTCTTATTTAACTATTTGTATATGTTTGTATTACATTGACATTTTTTATTATTAAAATAGAAACTTAAGTTAGTTAGAAGATTGCATTATTGGGTTTAGGTATCTTGCAAGCCTGCTTTTCATCTGAGAATAAATCACAATTTTCAATTAATGGTATTAAAAAATATACTTAGATCTTAATCTGGTGTA
The DNA here is from genome assembly GCA_910591915.1 of Cetraspora pellucida. Classification (NCBI taxonomy): domain Eukaryota; kingdom Fungi; phylum Glomeromycota; class Glomeromycetes; order Diversisporales; family Gigasporaceae; genus Cetraspora; species Cetraspora pellucida. The sequence continues at coordinate 5,596 of CAJVQA010012238.1, forward strand.
CTTTCTAGATGTAGTGCTAAATGCAATATTATACATATATCTTGATTTTACTGATTGATTCAAATTTATATCTTGTATTATTTGCAGAAAATTAAACTGTATCATCTGTGTAGCAATAATTATAGCATAATTAACAAATGCTATATAGGTATTCTGGGTTGGTTCTGATCAACTCATCAACAATTACTTCAAAAATACCAAATTTTACTGACATCCATTTTCTAGACACATTTATTTTACAGATGATTAATTTATAGACAAGTTAATTTAATAGACAGTATATGATGCCAACAGCTTATTTGTGTTTGTTTATACAATATAAAAATTTATAGAAAAAACTAATCTTATCAATTGATAAATCTTTATAAATTTTTATAATAAGCATTTTACAACTAGTTTAAAAATATTTATTGAAAATATAGAAGTTTTTTTAATACATCCAAGAATCTTTTCGAATTGATAAGCTAGTTAATATATTTGAAAGTATCATAAATTTTGCACATACAGTAAAATATATCCAGGTGTTCCAGAATTTATGAAAACAGATATAAACATAATTGAATAAAAAAAGATCTTTAGCATATCAAGGGTGCTAGTTATTATAGCCAATTAAATATACTATAAGATTAAAATACAAACCTCCATATATGTACACTTTATAAATGCATACCTCTATAATTGCATTCTCTTTTTAAATGCATGCCTTCTATAAATACAGGTGCATATATAGAAGTTTGTATAATGTAAATATAATGTGAGTTACTAGACACCCTCTAGCCAATTAAAATAAAATATGATAACTAGTAACCTGATACCTTTCCTCAGCCAATTAAATAAAATGTGGTAACTGACACCCTTTTCAGCCAATTAAAATAAAATGTAGTAACCTGACACCCCCTCTGGCCAATTAAAATATAATATGATAATCTGATACCTCCTTTAGCCAATTAAAATTAAATGTAATAACCTGACACCCTCCAGCTAATTAAAATGAAATATAGTAACTTGACACTCTTCCTGGCTAATTAAAATGAGATGTAGTAACCTAACACCCCTTCTGGCCAATTAAAATGAAATGTAGTAATCTGACATCCCCTTTGGCCAATTAAAATAAAATGTGATAATCTGACTTTTGGCTACACTCCTTCCTCTGAGTATAACCTGATACTCCTTAGTATAACCTGACTTTTGGCTACACCTTTCTCTTGTGTGTATAACCTGACTTTCACTACACCCCATAACATGATTTTTTTTTATTTATAAAGGGTCTTATAAGCTTTATTATAGACTTTCTTATGTATTCATATACTAATATGTCATATTAAATTTGCATTTACTAATTATCTTAACATTTTTTACATACTTATACTTATTCGGTATCAGAAAAAGATTGAGTTGGCACAACTACAACTTTTGGCCACATTTTAGAGTATGAAGGCAGCAAAGAAAAATCGTTCAAGATTGCTGAGTTGGTTTGAGATTTCTGACTTTAACATCAATTTTGTAAATTGAAATGAATAGTTTTTTTATGCTTTACAATCATAGTTGTTGTAGGGAAGTATTTTCTATATTTTTTATAGCACTACCTTGAATGATTCTCAGATGAGAGGGAGGAAAGATGTAAATCATATGCAGGAATTTTTAGGTTGTTAAAATATTGAAGCATGTGTATAGCATTAAGATAGTAACCATCTTTCTCCTTAATTACTGAAGATAAGAAGCCATTATTTTTATTTAAAAATGCAGCTGCTTCAATAGCTCATTTTGAAGTACAACAGGATAAATTATTGCATTTTTTAATATCTAATAAATATCAGCAAATTTGATAGTGAGATTTCACCCATGACCAAGGTACAAATATTTTATCTTCATTTGCACTCTGCACATTAGTTGTTTTGAATTCTGATAGAAATTTAATATTGATAAATGGATCTTGTTTTTCATTAATATACTCGGCATAAACAGGTTTGCCATGGATAGAGTCTTTTTTTCACAAATCAGCAAGGGCCTAACCAGCATAATGAAAGTTACAAAGTTCCAATTCATAATTACAAATCTCTCTTTGTAAGTTTAGATGGTTCTCAAAATAATTAATTTTTAATATAATTTTAGCAAGTTTTTCTGAAAGTGTCATCATACTTTTCTTTATAGGATTATAAGACGATTGGCCAGATGTGTATGTTCTAATTGTCATGTAATCCAAATATAAATATTGAAATAGTTTACAATATTGATTGATATTTTTTAAATAACATGAGTTCTTGTTGGGCCCACCATGCATAAGAATAACTCATAATGGCTTGACCACTTCATTACATTTAAAAATTGCAGCAAAATCTTCATTATCAATAAGGATGATAAAAAAAAAAAAAAAAAGATTACTTTATTTTTTTTATGATTTAAAACAGATGATAATTAAAGTTTAAATAGTTAAGTATATTGGAATATTAAGTTTATAATTATCACCTGTTTTAATTGTAATTAAATATCTATAATGGAATTAATAAAAAATTTTTAAAAATCCATTATATATTTTTTTACTAATACTGTAATATTCATAATAGATTTTTAAATATTATTTTTGTTATATATATGTCTGTTATATTGATAGTTGACTGTACATAATGAAAAAATTTTGTTATTCTTAATTACCTACTAAAGACAAGAGAACTATTATATGTGAAGTAGATGAAGAACCAATATGCCATTGAGTCTGAATAAAGATTGCCAACTGACCATTTTGCTGAGTTTCATTTGATTCATTAGAGTTTATTGCTAAATATACTAATGGTGTTAATTTTTGGAATAGACCAATAGGGAAATTATAGTCAGCAATGAAAATGGGTTCATAAATAGTTTGCATAGTTCAAAAATGTTTTCCCACAGCTAGAATACTGACTGGAACCTTCACCTTATTATCTTAAGAAAGCACTATAGAAAAATAGCAAAAGTTTCAACAAATTGTCTTGCATTCTTGACAGATGCAAGACAGTAATGCCCATTCAAATGGTTGCTCCTTTCATCTCTTGAAACATCTATGACTCCAACAAGAGTAGAATGGTGATGGGTTCTTGCAGTTAAACTACAGTTTAACTAGGATAAGATGTAGTTTCTCATAGTTGTTCAAGCCATGTATATGTTGTAATTTTTCTCTAAAGCACTTTGAAGATGATTTACTGTTCTGACTTTAATAATTTTGCATCTTCTTCATTCATCAACTTTTCCAAATTCTATGCAACTGTGGATTTGATTATGAAGATTTGGGTGCTGCAATAGAAGAAGCAGATGTCCAGAAGAATCATATCTTATGACTATATTATCATCTTTGAGTGTTTTAAGCTTTTTTATTTGAGATTTTTGTTGGTTATATGCATGCCTTTTAAGATTTCTAAGTCAATCTTCTTCTTTTTTTATATCTTTTTGAACTGCAGTTATCCATAAACTAAGGTCATTATGAAGCTAAAGATTAGTTGTTATTGAAGCCATTAAATTTAGTTCATCTAATTCTTTTTTTAACCTTTCTATAGTATTATAAGCTTGCTTTTGTGCTGTTGCATTATTGCGAATTGGTTCAAATGAAAAAGAACTAAAAGAACCTTGTAACTGAAGTTGTTAAAATGATTGGTTGGAAGGAGGTAGAGAAAGCTGCCTACTAGTAGTGAAAACTGTTATATAGCTGTGCAATTGAACTAAAGTAGTTAAGTACTCTCTAATTTTTTTTTTAATTTCTTTCTTTTTTTTTTTTACAAAATGCCATTCTGTGGCCACCTTATTATATATAGCTTGTTTATTTATTGATGATATTCTACTTGATGCCATTTTGTAGTAGGCAAATGCATTAATAAAACATTAGTAAGTATTTTTAGGATTTGAATAAACATATGTTTTGTCAAACTTTGACATAGATAAAAAAGTCTGCATCATGAATTATCATGATTGCTGTAAATTGGAAATGAAAACAATGAATTTTTATATATAGTTTTTTTATTTGTTTGCTCCTAGTTATATATTAGATTAATATAACTAATACTTGTATTATTATTAAACAATAAAATTTATTAAATGGATCTTTATCTATTTTAAGAATTTGGATTTTTTTTTACAATATATGCTAAACAAGTTTGATCATGAACATTTGGTTCAAATTGGTTTTGCAAAAATATTTAAGATTTAACTTTATAGATTATGCTAATAAAGACAGAGACAATAAGAATTGTTTTAAAAAGAATAATATGTATATATATATTTTAGATTAAATTGTCTGAATTAAATAAAAAAATAATATAAGATAGAACTAACAATGAATTCATATAGAAGCTTTACTTTTTCTATTTATTTTTGTTTTTATGAATCAAGTTATTTGTTTTTGTCTTTATTTCAAAGCTTAGAGATAAGGCAACATGTGTTTATATGTAAAATCCATTTATATACATTATTTTTTTGGATACCAATTTCTTATATATAATAGATTACCTGTCTTGGACAACAAGAATGACTATTCTGTTAGAATTTTTATTTTTGCATGTTGTATAAGTGTGAAATTATGTAACAATACTATAACTTCTCTGTAATTTTTCTTTTTCATTATTTTTCTAAGTCTTTTCTTAATTATATGCTAATTACTATAATTAATTTAGC
>CAJVQA010012239.1:0-10233 GCA_910591915.1 Cetraspora pellucida
AAAACTTTGTCAAACCTATATATAGGAAAATCTATAAATACCTAGCTTAGTAAATCTATTAATATGTAAATAATAATTTAGCAGTTATAATAAAAAGAGCACCACACGCACCCCATGATGATATCATCTGGGATAGTTAAAAAAAAAAAAATAAAATAAAGTGAAAACACAAATATATAGAGTATAGTACTTACTCAGTTTAAATGAAACCTGCATTAGTAATATTATAATATGGCAGAATGGTGAAAAAAGTAAAAGTAAAATCTAAAACAGATAGTATTAGTTAGTATAAACAAAAAGTGTATAAAAGCAAAAGCAAAAGTTAAATAAAAATACTTACTTATCTTTTGGTACTCTCAAGTAGTAAAAAGAAAATTGAAATTTCTGAATAATAATATTAAATAGTTTATAGAGTAGTTAGTTATATTAAATAAAAAAATCAAATAAAATAAAGAAACTTATTATTAAAATACTTATCCAAATCAAATCTATGCCTCAAAGCCTTGTTTTAATATATTTATAATATTATGTAATGTCTAGTTAGTAAAAGTGACAGACTTGCTATTTACCTATTGCAAGAGGAATGTATAACTCAGTGTTGCATAAAACTTTGATACAAACTTATAATAAGACTACTAAGTGTAGAAGACTAAGAAACCAAGATGATAAAAATCTACTTGAAAATTTCTAAGTAAAGAGGTAGCATGAACTTTCAATGAAATTATCAGACTGAATGAAACACTTTTATAGAAACTGAAGGTTAAAACTGAATAACAAATATGTGTAGAAAAGCATATAACTAACCAGATTATTGAACTTGCTAAAGAAAAAGAATACAGAAATATAATATACCAGATCATTTAAATTGGTAGTTTGGCATGAAACTGATGGTTCTGAGTTATGACTAATAGAAGATGATAATAAAGATGCTAGAAAGATAGGTACTAGAGTTCTAGTAAACTTTACAAAAATAGAAATAGTATAATATAGCAGTTAAACAGGTAATCTCTATGAGTACAAGTATTAGATAACTATAACATGTTGCATAAAACTAGGTTAGTATGTGTGAGATATAAAGGCTTTAGTAAGTTTCGTGTTAAGAATAAAGTAGTTCTAAGGGTACTAATCAGTATTAAGAACTTGAATAGGTATAGCCTTAAAAATGTTTTCATAATACAAAAAGGATTGCATATGCAAAGGGTTTAAATAGGCAAGATTTCTAGTTAGTTTGCAGGTATGATATTTAGTGTAGAACTTATATAGTAATATATAAGCAAACTACTTAAATTAGGCATCAAAAGTACATGAGTAGCTAGTTGTAACCTTTAGTATAAGGTAGCTTCTGGTGGCATGCTATGTCTTTTATATTTGAATAAAAATATTACATCCCAAAATAGGAAGTTTAATATTAAAAAAAATAACTTATCTTCAATTATATCAAAACAAAAATATTAACTTTAATAATAATATTATTAACAATTTTTTTGAATTAATTATTTATATAATTTTATAGATTAATAATAACAATAATTTGATTTTTTTTTATAATGCATTCTTTTCTGCAAATCCCTTAACCAAAAATTGTTAAGAAGCAAAACATAAAAAAACTACAAAACCTACTAGAAAACAATATTTAGACTCTTATAAAAAAGGAAGAGCAGCAAAAGTTACTCTTAGCTAGAAAACAAAGATATATGCAGAAAAGCTTAAAAGTAGCAAGCTTGAAAAGATTAAAAAATTTTAATGAAAACAAAAATTTTGTAGAAATTTTTGAGAATTTCTGTGACCCTGTTATAAAAATTAATTTAGGTTATATGAAAAGTACAAGAAATAAGTAAAGTAAACAAACAAACATGTGTAGTAAGATAGTCTACTAGAATAAGCATGTGACATAACAACAACTAAACTAAACCAACTGATGGCTGAAACACATAGCAAAGATATCATAAAGTATATAAAGAATATAGAAAACAGAAATCACAGATATGTAGATTGCAAAATATTAGGTCAAGTTCTTAAAATATTAACAAAAGGCCCAAGCAATATAGAGCATATTACAAAAGATTTAGCAATCTATGATCCAAAACACATTATACTACAAGAATTGCTAGTTTATAGCCAGGTATTAAAAGTCTTAAAAATAGCAAAAATAAGCTGGCTTAAGAAAGGAATAATTAACAAATGAGCAGAAAAGCTGAGGTCAATAAGCTACAACTCAAACTTATTTGAATATGATACAAATATGAAGAATTTTAGTTGAAACTAATAAGACAGAAAAATTTACTAACAAAAAGCAAAACCAAGAAAAAAGAAACAATCCTGAAGAATTAGAACAGAAATTAGAAATACTAGAGAAGCAAATAAAAGAGCTTAGCATTGCTATATTACAATATTAAACAAGTTGAGCTATTAATAATTTGGAATATAAAGAAGAAATACTAATGAAAAGCAAAAAGACAAAATTAGAAACTATTAATATAGAAATAACAAAACAAAAAGAAGAAATAAACAGTAAAGAAGATAAAACAACATTTTCTACAGGTTCAATTAAGCACAGCTGATGGTCTTCAGATAATTGAATATGTAATAAAAATAAGTTTTTTAAAGCAAATATGCTAATATTTGCCTTGCTAGAAGAAACCAAAAAAGAAAAAGTAAAATATGTCTAGTGAATTCTAGAAAAAAACTATCACATTAAAACAGTTAAAGAGGTATTCAAAAATAGAAATAATTGGATAGAAATAAATTTTGACTGTGAGCATAATAGAGATGTAGCAATGAGCAGAATCAAGAGAAAGAAAAAAGAATAGCTAAAACTTATACCAGAAGAAATTAAAAACAAAACTCAAAATATAGAACAGCAAGAAGAGTATAATACTAAGAAAAGAAAAGAAGAAAGTACAAGACAAATAGAGACAAAGAAGAACAATAAAATGAAAAAGTCAAATGTTAAAAATAGAGAAAAAAAAAGAAGAAGAATACAAGAACACAAGTTAAGCAAAAGCAGAAATTAAAAATACAAGAAGTGTGTAGACAGAAGAAGATTTGAAGACAGAAAACTATCTAATGATTTGGAACTTACCAGTAAATATCAATATAAAAAAGGTAGAACACATGTGCAAAAACATCAAAGATGCCAAAATAGAATAAATCAAGAGGTCCAAATACAAAGCCTTGGCAATAGTATATACTAAGAGTTTAAAAGAAAAAAACATTCTATGGGTCTTGCCAATTGGTATACATAAACTAGCAAGAGTGTTCAAAGGCAATGAAGATTACAGCTTACAAGACCAACACAGTCAATTCACATTAAAATTACTAGAGCTTCCTGAAAATGCATCTGAAGTACTATTACTGTGATGCTTAAGAAAGAAAGATGCTAAGTCAGTATATATACCAACAAATAGAAATGGTAATCAAAGAAGATCAGCAATAATTACCTTTGCATTAGAGAAGGTGATGAAGATAGTACAAACTAAACCAATTAGATTTAACAACTATTTGCTATTTTGGCAAGGTGAAACAAAAAAAAAAAAGCAGAATGAAGAGAAAGCCCATTATGAGAAGTGCATAACTACATGTGATATAGATGTAAACTCAGATACAGAAGTATATAAAAACAAGAGAAATAGGAAAAAAAAAGACACAAAAGAGTTTAACGAAAATAAAAAGAAGCATTATATATATTCAACAGAAAAAGAAGATCTACAAACATAAAACCAAAACCTTTTGAAAAAATTCTTGAGAGACTAAAGAGACTAGAAGTATAACAAAACAAGACAAAATAGAAGACAGAAGAAGACTTTACTAACTACTTCTAATGGCACTACAGTTGAATTAATAAATATAGATCAGGAGATTGGAAATTTTCTGCATAATGAAAAAAGAATTTTTGAAGAAAAGAATATAGATACATCTCTTGGTTATAAAAAAAAAACAAAGAAAAAGGAAAAGAAAAAACTGAAAGTATAGAAACAAGGCACAAACATTTAAAAGAAAAATAGAAACAAGGAAAAAAGAAAATAAAAATTGCATGTCACAACATCAACAGACTTAAAACAAGAGAAAAGAAAGTAAAAAACCTCCTAGAATAGGCAGGAAAAGAAGAATTCACAATAGTAGAAATAATAAAAACAAACATTACAGAAAAAAAAAAAATTTTTACTACATAGTTACAATACACAGTATAAGAAATATTGAACTAATGCAGTAATAGACAAGAAAAAAGATTCAGACATAGAAATACTAATAGATGAAAAGTAGGAAAAGCATATAGAAGCAGGTGAGATTATATTTTAAACAACTAAAATTAGTAGTATTAGGAGTATATATTCTACCAAATAACAAATTAATTAGTAAAAAAATCTAGCAAAGAATTGTAGAGATGGTAACAAACAGAAAAAGATATATAGAATTAATTATATTTGATAATTTTAATCATACAGTAGATAACATACTAGACAGACAACATTTGCAAACATTAAACTACAAAAAACTAATAATATTTAGCTAACTCAAAAGACAAAACTTCATAGATTTATACAGAAACATGCATTTGACAAAAGAAGCATACACATAGTCAAATTAGAAGACTGCAACAAGAATAGATTATATTTGACTGTCAGAAACACTTGCATCATGTTTACAAAAAGCTAATATTGAAGAAGCAAAAAGTTTGACAAACAGTAATCATAAGATAATAACAACAGAAATATAGATAAAATACATAATTGCAAACAGCAACAAGACAAAAATTAAATAGAAAGACCAAACAAGAACAATATATCTATATAAAGAAGCAAAACAAGAAAACTGAAAAGATTATGCAAGAGAGTTACAAAATCAGTTAGAATGAAAAAGAGCATTAAAGCAACTAGAAGATGATAGTATAATAACAGAATATAGTACAGAGGTACTGGACCAAATATAGGATGTAATAGAAGAAGCTATAATTAAAGCAGCAAACAAGCAAATTCCAAAGAAGAAGATATTTAATACTAAGTTAAACAGAAGACAAAACCAAAAAAAAATAAAAAAACATAAACACATTATCGAACTTTAACAAATAATCAAGAAAGCAAGAAGTAATAAAAATCAAGAAGTAAAAAAGAATTAAGAAGTGAAAATAAACAACAAACTTTAAATTATAGGAAAAGAGCTAGAAGCAACATTGCTAAAACTACATAGACAGTAGTCAGAAGCCTGGATAGATGATATAAAAGGGTGCCAAAGAATAATTAAAGAAAAAAGAAAAGAGGAATAGAAACAAGCACAAAGAAAACAGATAGAAGAAAACATAAACAGAAGATGTAAAATAATTAAAACAGACCAAGTTCAAATGATTGCCAGCTTACTAAATAAACTATACAAAAAGATTGTTCTAGACAGATTTATAATACAAGACAAAGAAGAAGTTGACCTAATATCAGAACCAAATGCAGTTCTAAATGGTTTAACAGCTTATTTTAAAAACCAATTTAGAAAACAGAAAACCAAACTTAAAGAAATAACAGAAGAATAGAAAAAAGTATATAACCTAAAAGATTAGATCAATGAGATTTGATATAAAAAATTAGAAGAAAGAATAGAAGAAAAAGAATAAAAAGAAATACTTAAAGAGCTTAAGCAAATACAGCTCTAGGAATATTAGACATAAGCTATACATTAATAAAACATGCAAAGAAGAAATCACAAAAGATTTTTAGAGCTTTTGCAAATCTGATTTTGAAAAAAGAAGACATATCAAAAAAGTAAAAAATTTTACAAATATATTCAATCTTAAAAGACATAGACTAGGTTACTGCTTAAACAATATTAAACTAATAGCATTAATTGAGACCTTTAGGAAAGTTGTTACAAAAGTAGTAACAAAAAGATTAGCCAGAGTGTTCACAAAAAGAAACATACTCAAAGAATTAAATTTTGCAAGTCTGCTAGATAATTTAACAGAGCAACTGATACATATATTAAATATGATAATAAAGGAGGCAAAAGAAAAGAATAAAGAAGTATAGATACTGTTACAAGATATAAAAAAAGCATTTGACTTAGTTCCACTAAAAAGCCTAGAATAAGTCTTAAAAAAAGTCAAAATCCTGCAAAAAACAAGAAAATGCATAAGCAATCTTTTTTGTAAATAGCAACTTAAAGTTATCACAACCTATGGTTTAACAGAAGAAATAACAGCAAGAGATAGGATAGACCAAAGAGAAGTAATCTCACCACTAATTTGGTATTTTTTCTATAACTTATTATTAGAAAGGATATAAGAAAATAAAACATTAGGCTATATAGTAGAACAAAGAATAATATAAAAAGCATGCAGTGATAACATTACAAGTTATAGGCAAGCAGCAATTACATATGCTGATAACACAACATAGATTGCGAACAGTAAAAAACAAATATTAAAAATTCCAAATATTGCAGAAGAGTTATTTAAAGAAAATAATATTGAAATAAATGGATCCAAATCAAGCTCATAGTAATAAACATAAGAACAAGAGAAAAAGAAAAAGAAATTACATTTGGCTATAGTAAAATAATAGAAGAATCCAAAAACAAAATTGTAAAGTCATTAGAGATATGGCTAAATAGTAAAATAAAAGAAGTACTGATTTGTAAGAAAGCAAAAGAAATAGTTAGTTAAACAATTAAAGACCTAAGACACAAAAAGATAATGATGAGCCAGATCACATACATAAACAATACAGTAATAATTCCTAAGCTAAAATATCTCTTACAGCTACAAAAATATTAGAAAAGATGATTAATAAAATATATCAACTATTAATATGCTTAGCTAAACATAAGTGTAATATGATAAGAATATCAAACAATTACACAATTGAGCACAAAGACTTAGATAATTGCAAAACACTAAGTTAAAAAATAATAACAAAGCAAATAAGTAGTCTCTTCTCAAGACTCAATAAATAGAATAGTTTGGATGAATTAACAAGACTTAAAATAGCTCAAGAATGCCAAAAAGTAGGCTTAACAAAAGACATTTGGACAATAAAAGAAAAATAAAAGTTAAAAAGTTTTAAAAAAAACAACCTAGTCTGTTAAACAATAGCAAAAGCAAAAAAAATAGGTATAAACATCAAAGCAGAAAAACCCTTATAAAAAATTTATAAATATAATAAACAGATAAGAGATATGCTAAAAACAAAAATATGGATAGCAAGCAGCAGCACAATAAATGAATAAAGGTTATTATACTTGAACTAACTTATAGATACAAAAGAAAATAACCTAATTACATGAAGACAGCTCAAGAGTCTTTAAGATTTGTCATGCAAAAAAAATAAAGCTAAATGGTTTAGCAAAATAGAAAGAAAGATGTTAAGAACACAAGTAAGCAAAGAAATACAAGACTACTACAAAGTAAGAAGATAAAATGCACAAGCATTAAAGATTAAGTAGACAAAAATGTCTGAAGACTGAAGAAAAAAAAAAAGGATTATATATGAACCAAAATACAACTAGTAATTAGGCAAAGTAATTAAGAAGAAAAAGAAAAAAGTGTTAGCAAAACATTAGTTAATGCATATAGAAAAAGAGAGGACATTGACAAAATTAAGTATATGCAAAGGTTGTAAAAACAGTTTAGAACAGAAAACAGACCAGTGTAAAAAATGGATAAGATAAAACCACAACATGAAAGTGATATTAGGGTTGTTAATAAAGAAAGCTAACAATAGAATAAATGCAATATTAGAGCAAATATTAGAAGATAGAATAATAGAAAAATAAAAAAGAGAAGAAATGAAGTTACTAGGAATAAGACAAACAAAAGAATTAGAAATAGAACTAATTAGAAAACAAGAATTAAATAGCATAATTACAAATCAGTTAATAGAGATATTGATATAAAATAAAAAGAAAGATAAAAGAAAATATAGCTTTTATACTAATGAAGCATTATATAAGAAGAAAAAAGAAAACAATACAAAAAGAATAGGTATTAGCTAAGTACAAGTAGAAGAGAAAGAAGATTGGCCAGAAGAAGAAACCATATTGGAACTTGAAGATTAGCCTTTAGCAACAATAGCAGAATTAGCAGCAATATGAACAGCAATTCTAACAGTACCAGAAATAAAAAACAAAGAAGTATTTACAAACAGCATTGCAACATTAAGAAACATTAATAGAGTACTTCAAAATATAAAAGAGAAAAAAATTCTAAAGAAGAAAAATGCAATGTGGATAATGAACATTGTAGGTCTAATCAAGAGCAAAAACATTAAAATAAAAATAATTAAAGTTAAAAGTTATAGTAAAAATAAGTGAAATAATAGAGCAGACTTTTTTGCAAAAAAAGAAGCAAATTGTCAACATAAAATATATGCAGATAAAGTCAAATATAATGGGATAGAGTACTATTTAAAGTAGAAAAACAAGAAAATTAACATACTAACAAGGTTTCTTTGTAAAATAATAACAAATATTAGAATAAAAGCCAGTTAAAGAGATACAAATCCAATATAAGCATTAGAACCAAAAACAAATAATGTACTACATAATTGGTCAAGTTTTTGAAAAAAAATGAACTGAACAAAAGGAGTCCATTATATATCAAGAAAACTCAGTACAAAAAGAGCTATAGCAATCAAGTATATAATGGATATCCTACCAATACTTGAAAAGCTAAACAGAAGAAGACCAAAAATATATACAATAGCAGAGTGCCAAGTATGCCAAGTTGGAAAAAAAGAGACTCAAGCACATCTAGCAAGTTGTAGTAGACAAAAAAGTTTGTAAAAGTGGATTCAAAAAGTTACAATAGCAACAGCATGAAATAAACTTAAAGAAAAGAAAAAAAACAGAATTCTATTACAAGTCCTATATAAGGTATTATTTAGAGAAACAGAAGCTGAAGAAAACACAAACAGAAAAGTGCTAATAAAAGAACACAACAATAAAAGTAAAAAAAGAGCTTGAGTGACTCTTAAATAAGCAGGCAATACAGAAGTGCATAAATATAGTAATAAGAACAGTATGGAATACCTTCTATGACCAAGTATGAAAAGTATAATATAAAAAGATACAAGCCTGAGAGAAGAAGTTCAATATAACAAATAAAATGAAAAAGGTACATGTGCAAAAGAGAAATCAAAAAAGAGAGTAAAGAAAGATAAACAAGCAAAAGAAGAAGAAAAAAAAAACAAACCAAAAAAGGCAGACCAAATTAAAAAAGAAGTTTTAAAAACAATAAATATACTTGTTGCAGAAGAAAAAAGACTCTTCTGATATAGCTTTAAGTAGTTAGACAAGCAGTCTATCTCTAACTAAAATAGTATAACAGGTTGCACTTAGGTATCATAAGGGTGGCTAAGTGATGCTAGACTTAGACATTGGGAAATTCTATGTAATTGTATAGGTATATAGTTTCAAAAATCTTAATAAAGTACTAGTATAACTGCTTAAGATTAAAAAAAAAAAATTTGATTTTTTTTTGATATTAAAGTGACCTCTTTGGTTTTTTAACTTTTATTAATGACTTTTTTAGTAAAACAATTCTATAAACTATTACAAAAGAGTATACAATTGATTACATATGTAACTTTTTTATATTACCTATTTAAAAAGTCTGCTTAAAGGTTTTTTACTAATTGTTATACCTAACACTTTTGCTTGGATGTTTCACTTTAAACTCTTTAAACCTGCAATCAGTATTAACATCACTGAGTTATATCTAGATGCCTAGATCATTATTTCAATTTTAGAATTATATTATTTTTAAAGTAAACTCCCTAGAGACTTTTGTACCTATTTTTATAACTGACCTTGATATTACTATGACAGAACTAATACTTGCAATAGAGTTATATTATTTAACTACTATGCCCTTGTAGAGTTTACTCAAATCCTAGCATCTACTTCATAGTATAATACTAATATTTTAGTATATTTCTGCTTTTTGTTCAAATTTCTAATTCAGATAATCTATATAAAACTATAATTAGTTCATCAATATATCAAGTTAGTAAGAGGATGTGGTGACTTAGTGAAGTGGATAAGTTGTCAACTCCTCAAGTAGTAGGTTGTGAGTTCAAAACCCACCAACAGTGAAAAATTTGAATAATCACCTATGTAATACATAGACGGTATTACGGTGACGGCATTCTGTCAATCAGTTGGGATAGGATATCTGTAACTATGGTCACACCAGCATGACTGGCAGGTCACAGGGCATCTGTGTAACCTTGGTTACACAGAGGAATGCAA
>CAJVQA010012240.1:0-10231 GCA_910591915.1 Cetraspora pellucida
CGTCGATGGGATTTGAACACCCAACCTACCACTTGGAGGGTTGACAACCTGACCACTTCACTAGGTTGCCACACCCTATTTTTTAATATTTATAAACATCAATTTTATAATATTGATCAAGAAAAAATATTCAATTACATTAAATACCAAATTGCATTCAAACTGTTTAATATTTGCAAAACTCTTTTATCTTTTGAATTCAAAATCTCTTTTATTGATTCTTTACAAGAGCAATCTAAATTATGTTTTAAAGCAGCTTTATACCATATTCACATATATACAGTCAAAAACTGTACAACATTATCTAAATATACAGAATATAATATCAAAATTTTATTCTTTCTTTTCTTTACTGACTTATATAATTATTTTTCAGTTCCAACTAATACACAGTTCAAATCTAAATAAATATATTCTACTTTTGACTTCTTAATCTTTAATAAGGACCAACGTAAAGCTGTCATATTTAATAAACCCACAGCTATTAGTTTTTTTCGACAACTTGTCTCTAATACTAAAAAAAAATTTACCAAACTTAATGATATTAAACCAACCAAGCATAAGAGAGCTACTAATTTTATAGCTTTTTTAAAGCTTATCTAAGTACTGCTACCAGTAATGATCAAATTAACAATCATTATTTACAACAAATTATCAACAAAATTACTAGCAAACCTATAAATATTAAGTACTTAGCTCAAGTACTTATATACTTTTATATTCTTAAAAATGATAAACTCTCTATTTTATTAATTAGAGAATCTTACAACAAAAAATTCTATCTTGAAGCTTAACAAATTTTATATTCCAAATTCAACATTAAATTTAACCTACCTAAAACCAAATTTATCTTTTCTAATTTAAACACTTCTATTAAATCAATACCTTTAATATCTAAAGAAAATAATAATTCATCTGAGCTTTCTGATGATAACATTATTATGTCAAAATCAAATACTAACAATACTAATCAAAATACAGAACAAAATTCACAACCAGATTTTGTCAAACACTCTCTTATAATCCTTTTCAATAAACTCTTTTGTAGAACACATAAATGCAGCCACCCCTTCTAAAATAATGATGTTCTTTATACTTAGTAAACTATTATTAAAAGAGAATAATGTAAGTGAATGTGTAGTTAAGTCTATTTATGCAGAGGACCAGGTTAATAATGGCCAGACCCAATGTACAGAACAGGCTATGATATCCTGTGCAGCTATGCAAGCTGAGCATACAGTAAGCAAATCTACAGAAGAACTCTTTGCTTTCTTGAATCCTATTTTATTATCTTATACCAAGAAAGAACTACAAGACTCATCTTACAATACACTATATGATCTAGACTCATACTACAATCTGTGGTTAGCATGTTTGATTCTATCTCTACTTTTACACTCTCAAACACTTAGCTCCTTTTTAAAACACATTTATCATCACAACTACTCACAACTAAACAATTTTAATTATCTACTTACAATATTAATTAAAATCAATTATAATGAATACTATATACATTTATCAAACAAATCTTAACCTTCATCTGAATATTTCTTTTCATGACTATCAGGCTATACTTATTATCCATCTATACCTATTTCTTCCAAATTTTCTTTAATAAACAATAATATACCCAATACTAACCTAACCATAAAGAAAATAATATAGATTACAATTATTCTCAATTAGTAAGAACTATTTTAGAAGGTCATAATAAAACTACTATAGCTAAACAATACTATAATAACATCCAACTTAATATCTGCTATAACAAAATTTTATTCTATAACTATCTACTACTGCTTTCTTATTCTCAAACTATTATTTCTTTCTTACAACACATCTACAGCTTTGGCTATTCACCTAATAATGCTTGTTGCTATATATTAACTATTTTTATTAAAAATAATTATAGTGAAGCTTATGTTTATCTTCCATCTGAAGCTAAATCATTATCTAATCACTTTATTCTACTAGTTCAAGCCATCTGATATTATCTGAACATTTAACTAAAATCAAACACATCAATATCTGTCTTTTCTATACCAACATCTTTAACTCCTATTTCTAGTAATTTAATATAACCCAAGACCTATAATACATTATCTCTAAACCTTATAATCTGTACTTACAATGTTCAAGAATACAATAAAAATCTCAAACAGCAAGTTTAAGAAGATTATTGTATCTCACATTCTTTAATTATTATTAATATTACAAAAACTAAAATAGCAGAAGACAATGCTATTATCAAACTTCATAATTCAAAACACTTCTTTTACTTTTGGTTTTGTACTAACAGTTTCAAAGCAGGAACTGCACTTATGATTTAAAAACAATTTATATCTTACATACACAATATTCTTAGTTTACTGGTTATGTTATTGCTATTGATCTCTTTTTTAATATGATTACAAATTTCAAATAATCTTTATATACTTATTTTGTAAAAATTCACAAATTAGACTTCAAATACAAAATATTATTATTCAATGAATTCAAAAGCAACTAACTAAAACATTTTATCTATAATACTAGATAACTTCAATATGCCATCTAACAACTCCACCTCCTCATTCACAAATACAAATTATTGCAATTTTTACAATACAACAATATCTACAATTTGACAAATCATATAAATACTTTTTCTTATATCCAACATAGTAGTAGACACTATAGTACTATTGACTACATCTGGGCCTATTTTTCTTTACTTAAATATCTCAACTTATTTTACTTGGATGATGCAGAAAACTGCACTCAAAGTGATTACAAAATTCTTATATTCTTCTGAACTTTTTTCTATGTCTTTATTGGCAAAAACAGAGATTTAACTTGAACTTAACAAAGAATCTTTAATTACAAAGCAATGAATAAAGAGCAATAAGAAATCTTTGCTGACCAAGTTACCCATAATCTTAATACAAACAAAACTTCTACCTTAATCCAAACTTCTGAATTACTAGAAACTACATAGCACAAAATCCAAACTAGTATTATTAATTTAGCTACTAAATATATTTCTAACAAAAAATCTACTATTCATAATTTTCAACATTCATTTTCTGCTAAATCTACCTTATTTCATCAAAGTCTCAAAAAACTAAACAGTATTATTAGACAAGTAAAATCTTTGCTAGCTAACATAACACCAATACCTATACACCTTAATTCTTTAATTATATATTTTAATTCAACCCACCAACTTAACATAGATCTTATACCTAATCTCTATGAACTTATACCAAACTGGATTACTAATACTAATACTGAATAGCAAGCCCTTTATTATACTTAAAACATAGAAAACATTAAGCAGATCTGAAAACAAATAAACCAAATATTACTAATCAATGCTTCAAACTTCAAACTAACCACAAAGCAATGATCAATAGTATACTTAACTATCACAAAGATTCTGTAAAAATCAACAATATTAAAACACCAAATGATATTATAACAGATTCCAGACTTATTAAAAAACAAATTAAACAATATTTTGATAACTAGACTACTTACAGGTCTATTTACAATTATGAATTTAACTCTAACTGGTTAGAGAAATACTAACTCAAAACTACAACTAGATCAAACTATTACAACTCAGCTTTAGCTAAATTTTCAATAAATGAAATTTTTATTACTCTTAACCAACTATCTATCAATAAGGCATGCAGTCCATCTGGAATTAGCTATGAAATGCTAAAACAGGCTGGCTCTGCCTTTCTTCAAATAATAACTGCTCTTTTTAACTAATGCATTCAAACCAATTGTATACTCAAGCAATAGAAAAAAGGTTACATCTTTTCAATATTTAAAAAACCTATCTTCAATAGAAACTTATCTAATACAAGACCTATTTGCCTAGTCAAACATATTAAAAAACTATATACCAAACTTCTTACTAATCATCTTAATCTAATATTCACTCAATATTCTATCTTATCCCCTTATAACTATATTGCTCTATCTGGCAATAGTACCTTTATCACTATATATATACTTAATAATAATATTATTAAAAATGCCAGTTGTAATAACAAACAACTCTGGCTTTTGTCTTAAGATATGAGCAAAGCATATAACTTTGTAAACTTCAACCTTTTTACTAAGTCTCTCAAACATATATCAATGCCTTAACCTCTTATTAATATACTCATAAATCTTCTTACTGATTACCAAAACTGTGTTATATTTAATCTTGAACTCACTAATCTTTATTCAATTAAAAATGGTATAAACAAGAAGAAACTATAACTTCCTTATTTTGGAAAATTTGCTATAACCCCTTAATCAATAGAATAGCATTACAATTTTCAGAATATTCTTTATCTACATTCTGAAAAACTAACTTATACTCACATTAAACTCAATATTTAAAAACATCTATATCAGTTCTAGTCTATATAGATGATACTCTTTAGATTGCAAAATTCAAAGATAAACTCAATCTAATAACCAAAACTGCTACTTTCTTTTGCCATATAGCTAATATCCAAATTAATTCAACTAAGTCTATTCTAGCTATAAACTCTTCTACTTTCTCTTTGTGGTTTTTCAGATCACTAATCTACTCTATTTCTAAAAACCAACAATTCAAGTTTTTTGGATATTGATTTACATTTAACAACCAACACTCTCAAATCATCAAACTGATAAAAGAAGAGGACCTTTAGCCTCATCAATATAGCTAATACAAAAAAAATCACTGACAAACAAATTGCTTAAATTATTAATACAGTTATTATTCTAACTTTAGAATACAGACTTTATAATATAATCCTTCCTTATACTGTTTGCAACTAAATCTTATCCAAATACCTTACTATAGCTAAACACAAATTTCATCTTTCTAGATTTATACCAAGCAGTACAATGCTTAATCCATTTCTATACAATATACATAATATTTGGAATATTCAACTTCAACACCATATCTTTAACTATCTTCAACAAAATTAACAATCCTGATCTTCTTGGTATTACAACTTGAATTAGACTCTAACAGTTACAAAACAACCTATAGTTCCCTACTAGTATACTACATCACTTCAAATCTATTATAGATGGTTCTAACAAACATTCATTAAATTTTAAAATTAATCAACTTCTCTCTTATCTTGAGTTAACTATCTCAGTTAATTTCAACTTGACTTGGCTTTATACAGTTAGTAATAGCAGCTAATCACTAAAGTTTATTCTATCAGAGCATCCAAAATATTTAACCTTTAAAAAGCAACTTAAACAATCAAACATTATGTATTTTGAACAACTCTGCATTGTAGATAATAGTATTTTACTTGACTAAAAACATTTTTTATCAAGATTATTATACTTACCTAAAGGCAGAAAATCCTTTTGGTTCTCTTACTTAGAAGATACAATTTTAGACACTTTTATTATCAAAATATCTTACTACATTATCAATCACCAGGTCACAACCCTTATGCTTATCATACTATTAATATATCCAAAAAACTTACTAAATCTAAACTCTAATTACTCTTATATTATAATAATGAAATTATTATTAGAAAAATACAAAAATATTTTTCATCTTTCAACCACTACTCTATTATTCATTAGACTTCTAATATAGACTTAAACTATATAAGATTTTATTTTTTATCCTCTGTTAACTACAAACAATATACAGAATGCTATCTTAATTCTTATAGAATTAACCAAATTTGTACTGTTAAAGTTTCTGCAATTATTTTTGCACAATTTCTTGGCAGAGCTAACTCAAAGCACCAACTTAACCTCAATACTAATTACTTGAATCTTATCTGCTCTACAGCTGTCAAACATCCAACTCACATTTCTCCTTTATCTAACATCCTTATTATTAACTCAATTGTCTCTGAAATTTTTATTTTAAGTGAATCTACTAACAAACTTATATCTATTTTACATCACAACCTCTCTTATTAACAACTATCTTTTTATACTGATGAATCTATAATTAACATTGGTACTGACCAATGCACAATAGGTATTGGTTGAATTCAAGTTGATAATAATAATTAAATTATTAATTTCTTCTCTGCTAAAATTAAATTTTGGCTCTTATTTTACAAAGCAGAACTCTTCTTAATCATTACTGCAATCTTAACTGCTTCTTGAAACTGTGTTATTAATGTCTTTACAGACTCTTAATCAGTAATCTCTAAATTTAACAATTTTCAACTTAAGCCAATCCACCCTAACAAGTTACTCAAATTTAATTCATAGTCAATTTGGCTACTCTTCTAAATATTATTAAATTATACAAATTACTTTTTACAAAGTGCAGACTTATTTAAACAACTATATCAATGAGCAAGCAGACTCTCTCACTAAACAATACTCACTATTACTACTTCTTTCATTTAACTGCACAAATCTTTATAACTCTTATCTTATTCTCCAATAAGAATACAATTATGTAGAACTTCCTACAAGGCACTTTATTAAACAAATCTGTAAAGCTCACATCTTAGCTATATAGGCATTACAAAAATGAAACAGTGAATAGTTATACTTTAACCAAAACATTGATTGAAGATCCACTTGGCTTTACTTCAATCATAATTAAAATTTCTCATACAATATTACCAACTTTAAACATAATTAACTAAAATCTTTTAAATTAAAAATTCTTCTTAATGAGGTGTCAACATACTCATTATATCATACTATTTATCCAAGCCAATATCCAGACACTACTTGCTTCTTTTGTAACTCACCTAATTCCTATTCCTACTAGTGTATTTGTATTAATTCATCTTTACTCAATCAAATTATTCAAACCTCCACTAACCAAATTATATCTAATAATTTGTCTGATTTTGACACCTACCAAAAACATAATTTAATTAACAAAATTCTTTATCATCTAGCTCTTAACTCTCTATATTTGTTACCTAATACTTACTAACCTAATCTTATTCTTAAAGTACTTATTTCAAAGTCTCTTATATCAACAATTCAAAATTCTAACATCTCATACAAAATGGCCTCTCAAGTCATTATTGATATTCTTCTTAATATTAATGAACAATCATATAAGCAACTATGAAAAACATACTGTATTCACTTCTCTAATTGAAAAAATCAACAAAACAAACTTTGATCTTAACCAATTAACTAATTTTAAGATCATCTAATCCAACTAAAAAACATACATGCTCTTGAAGAAATTACACTTACTCTTGCCTCTGTGAACTTTCTAATCAATTACATTCTCACTCAAATACATCTCTTCTATTGGCCAAACAGTTCACAAAATTAACATTTGGTCTATCTTATGAATTAAATATAGCATATTATCAAATTATATATTAAACATCCAAATTTAGATAAGCTTTGACCACTCTAGTAAGTTTAGGTTACAGATAAATTAGTTTGAGCTTTTAACTTTGCATGTAATTTTTAATTTATTTGTTTTGTACAAATAGTAGTAGCTATATAGTTAGCAGTTCAATAATTAGTTCTAATTGCAAATGTTGGTCTCAACTATAGCATATATATATATAACTATTTTAAATTATTAATAAAGATATAAGCAAGGCCTTATTTTAATACTAAAAAAAATATATATATATAAATAAATAATTTAATTTAGGAAAATTTACAAATAAGGGTTCAAAATAAAAATAATTAATTAGTAATTTAAATATAAATTTTAATGCATAATAAAAAAAGTATATTTGATTCAATCTATTATTAATACTATAAATTTATTTATCGAAATTCTTATATATATTTTTTAAATTTTGTTTATAAATATTAGTTAAAGTTGCAGATCAGTATAACTTTTTAAACTTAAAAAATTTTTATTCATTTTAGACAGTTATTTTATTAAATTCTAAATTAAAACTGAACAAATAAGCAAACTATTACTTTCTTAATTCCTAAGTTAAAAATAAACAAATCAAGTAAGCTGTTACTGTTTTTTACAAATAAAACTAGTTTATAACCTTTTACTATTTTAGCTAATAAGTATAAAGATCTAACTTGTCAACTTTTATAATATATTCAAAGCATAAGTTTAATCTTGTAATATTAATAATTATATTTATTTTAAAATAAAAACTGAAACATTATATATAGTAGCTTGAAAAGTAAACACATTAGATTATATAAAGCTAATTTTTATTTTAAATTATATGAATTTCAAAAATTCTTTTAGTCAGTTAGAATTTTTTTTTAAGTTTTTTTTTTACAATCAAACTCTGCATTATTACATCTTTGATTTCAAGAATTTTATACTTATATAAAAGTTAAATTTTATATACATTATAAGTTAGTTTTAAAACTTTGTAATTATAAATAAGTTTGACTATAATTATAAATAATGAATAATAACTCTAAAACATCTATTTAATTACAAAATAAGACAATTAACTATTAGAATTAAATTAGTTAACAATTTTAATAATATATTTGAATTTATATTTATAATAAAATTTAAATATTAGATCTTTATCTGTAATTATTTTTATTTTGAACTCTTATTTGTAATTATTTTTTTTTGGTTTTTTATTTGTAAATTCTTTATTAATTTATTATATTTTTACAATTTAAAAAATAATTAAATAGAAGATAGCGATTTTAGTATAGTAGTTGGGTTGTCATCCTTCAAGTGGCAGATCTAAGATTCAAATTTCACCTATGATGAAATTTGGAAATTATATCTGCATTATGGTAACTGTTTTCTGTTGATCAGTTGGCCTTATACAGCTATAATCCAGGTACACCAAGTCAGGTCCTACTGACATTGAGAGCTTGAGACATCTATGCAAATTGTAACATTACATATACATAGAGGAATATATAACTGGTGTTGTATAAAACTTTGGTGCAAACCTATAATAAGACCATCGAGCATAGAAAACTAAGGAACCAAGACAATGAAAACTTACTTGAAAATTTCTGAGTAAAGAGATAGTATGAGCTTTTGACAGTACTACTAAACTGGTTGAAGTTCACAAAACACCTTTATAAGAACCAAAGGTTAAAACCAGATGTCAAATATATATAAAAAAACATATAACCAACTAGGTCATCAGATTCATTAAAGAAAAAGAATAAAGAAGTATATTATACAAGGCCATCTGGATTAGTAGTCTGGAATGAGACTGATAGTTCCAAGTTGCAGCTAGTAGAGGATGATAAAGATGTTAGAAAGATGGGTACTGAGATTCTAGTGAACTTTACAAAGGTAGAAATAGTATAACATAGCAGTTAAACAAGTAACTCCTATAACTGCAAGTGTTAGATAACTATAGTATGTTGTATAAAATTAGGTCTATATATATGGAACATAAAGGCTCTAGTAAGTTTTTTGTTGAGAATAAAGTAGTCCTAAAAGTAATAATCAGCATCAAAAACTTAAATAGGCAGAGCCTTGAGATGTTCTTGTGATACAAGAAGAATTGCATATATAGAGGGTTTAAATAAGCAAGACCTCTAGTTGGCTTGCAGATATAGCAACTAGTATAAAACTTATATAGCAATGTATAAGTGGACTACTTAAATTAGATACCAAAAGTGCATATATGGCTAGTTGTAACCTTCAATGTAAAATAAGCCCCTGGTGGCATGCTGTGTTCTAGTATACTTGAATAAAAAATGTCACATCTTCAAGACAGAGACTTTAACTATAAAAATAATAATAATAATAATAATTAAATAATTATATAGCTTATATTATTAGAGCTATAACACATATTATCTAATATCCATTTACTAAAAGACAATACCCCCTCTTCTTTACCTAAGACCAATTAAAATACTTAATTTTGTTATACAAAAATATATTTATTTTATATTATAACTATAATTATATTTAAATAATTTTTAATTTTGATTGGCTATTATTATAAAGTATGTAACCTAAGATTTTGGCTAACTCTTCTATTTCTAAAAATATTACCTAATATCTGTTATTGCTCTTATTGTATTTTTAATATTTAATTATAAAGAATTTCTACTTGTACTTTGTAAATACATATTTGAATATAAGAAAAAAACAAAAAATCATTAATATTATTAAAAAAACTTTTTATATAAAATATTAAACATATAATTTTATTTATAAATAATATTTCTAACTTTAATTTATCTTAACTTAATATATTATATTTTTTTTTATATTGAATATTATATTTTTTTTTTTTTTTTTTTTTGCTCTTAAGCAGCCACGCTAGTACTTTATTAAGATTCTTGTAACTATATACAATAA
>CAJVQA010012241.1:0-10231 GCA_910591915.1 Cetraspora pellucida
TTTGTGTTTAGTGACTTTATGATTGTTGTTTTTATTTTCCTTTCCCGATCAGAGGTGAACAGGAAAGAGTTTTTTTTATAAAATATAAGTTGTACTTTGGCATTATAAAAAAAAAGTTTATAAAAAACAATAATATATTGAATTTTAAAAATATATCATTAGAATTAACTTATATTAAAAACAAAAAAAAGTCAAATTTTGGCTTTTATTTAAAATTTGAATATTTTAAACTTTTTTTTGATTAGCTTAAATGTATTTATTTTAAAGTTTTTAAAAAGGTTATTAAGTATATTTATTATGCATTTACTAAGTTAAGTTTTGTTATCTCTTGTATATCTAATTAGAAGTTAAGTCAGTATTCTAAACAACTAAAAAATAAAAAGTTTTTTGTTATTTATATTAATAAAAAATTTAGTATTATCAGTCTTTAATTTAATTTACTATTCTTTATTTTCTATTAGTTTAAAATTTGTCAAGTAGTCAAAAATATACTCAAAATTTTACTTTTATAAAATTTATTTTAAATAGAAACAATTATTAAACAATAAATTATATAAAGAAAAAAATAGCTTGCTATATTATATCTATTAAATTTTTAAATAAAAAACAAATAGTTTAATAATAAGTTTTATAAATCTTGTATAAAATATTAACTTATTAGCTAATTATTATAAAAAATATTTTAATTAAATTTTAATACAAAAAATACTATAATTTTAATAATATTAGTTAAAAATAAGCTTGGTTTATATTATAATATTATTATAGCAGTATTTACAAATAATTAAAAATTTATAATATATTTATTTATATTTATAAATAAATTGTCTTTTTGGTAAAATTTAAATAAGTTTTTTATTTTTTAAAAATTTGAATCTTTTAAATAAAAATCAAGTTGCTCTTCTATAAAATAAAGTAATTTAGTTAATATTTATATAATAAAAGTAATAGCAGTTTATTTATTATTAGAGCAGAATAGATATTTAACTTAATTTGCAAAATTATCTAAATCAATAATGTATGCATAATATACTTTATACAAAAAAAGATTAGAACAAGCTAAATATTGTAGATAAATTAGAAGCAATATTAAAAAACTGATAATACTTTTTAAAAATATTTATTTTTTTTATTAGAGTTTATATAAATTAAATTAAAAATATTCTTATTGACTTGTAAATTAAATTATTATTTCTTTTCTGAATCTATAAAATATTTTAACATGCATATATAAATAACATATTATAAATTTTAATATTTATCAGTTTTGTAAATTTTTTAATATATATAATAAACAGTTTTTTACTAAGCCTAGTTTTATTTTGTAGATAACTAATAATTTTTTAACAATTAATAACAGTTTAAAATTTAAGTTCTTTTTATTAAAATAAAAAAAATTATATACAAATTATAACTATAAAAGCAAACAAAAATAAAAAATATATCTTAAAAAATAAAGTAAAAACTTAAAATTAACTGTTGTACCAAAATAAAAGATAAACAACAATTAATAAAATTTTATAAAAATAAAGATAAATTTAAAGAATTTTACTATATTATGAAAACAAACAATTATTATAGCTCTTTATCTTTTTACTAATACTGTTTTTTGAAGACAAAAAATTTTTGCTTGCAATTAAAGCAAAAGATAAATAAAGAAAAAACAGCTAACTTCTGCTTAATCTTAAAAAAAGTACAAATACAGTATTTTGTAACTTTTAAATCTGTACTAAAAAATACTTTTTTTGGATTTTGCTAATAATATTAATTTAATTTCTATGCATATATTATTTTTATTAACTAAAAAGATTTTGTGCTTTAAACTATAAAATATTTATAAACATATTAGGCTTTTTTAAGATTATTATAAATAGTTTTTAAGTGATTAATTTTTTATTAAAATTTTTTTTAATAAATATATTTTGCATTTAGAACTTAACATTATGTAAAAAAAAAAAGTTAGTTTGTTTTATTATCTTAGAATATATTTATGTATTGCTCAAATCACATAATATTATTTGCTATATAAAAAAATTTATTAATAAAAAGAAAGAAATAAAGTATAAAAATATGTTTAAAATAAATATATAAAATTAAACACATATGCAATAATTATTAATTAGCTAAAAATAAAAACTAATAATTGGCAAGACTAAATTAATATATCAATAACAAAATACATTTTAGTAATAGTTTTATTTAATTAATATAAGCCAGTTTTTAACTATTATTATATTTAAAAAAGTTTATTTAAAACTTTTATTACTGATTTTGAAAATCAAATATTTTTAAATGAAGAGTTATAAGTAAAATTATTTAAATTTAAAGACTGTCTAAGCTATATGCAATTATATAATATATAACTAATAAAATTATTATAATTAATACAGATTAGTCTAATAAAAAAATAAAAACTGTCAAAAATACAAAAAATAAATATTAAAATCTATTTTAAATTATTAATAAAAAATAATTAAAAAGTAATTTTATTATAAGACTAACTTATATTTTAACTTTTATTCTAATTTTTTACTAATTCTTATTTTAACTTTAATTAAAAAATTAAAAATATATAACTGCATATAGTTTTTAATATACTTCAAATTAGAAGTCTTTAAAACTAAATTAAAAAAAGTTATATTTTAATATTTTTAAAAGTTAGTAGTTTTTTAAATATCAAAAATATAATTTATGCAGTATATAGATTAATATATAAATTCTGTACTGCTTTTTAAAGACTCTCAAATTAGATTTAGTCAATAAAATTATAAATATTAATTATATAAAAAATATTACATATTAATTAACTAATAAAATTATAACCTTTTATAAAATAAAAAAATATAATACAAAAAAATTCTGTATAATTTTTAAATAAATTTTTTATACTTTTTTGATAAGATAGTAGTATTATTAAAAATTTGTGCTATATTTTTATTTTAGTTTTTTCAACTAGGCTTCTTGTTCTTTAATTTTTATAAATTTATATAGCCACAAAGACTTATTTTAAATTTGCATTACCTGATATCAGTTTGTATTTTTTTGTATAACTAGTTAGGGGACTGACACTTATTAGCTCATTATACCTCTCTGGAATTTTTATTAGACCTACTCAGAGTCAGTCATTTGACAATCCAAAAATTATACAAAAATTATATAATATAGCTTAACTAGTATAGCAAATTAGACAAAAATTATATAATGAGGCTTAGCTAGTATGGCACAATTATAAGTTATTTTTCAAAATCATGTGACCAGTCATGTGACTTAAGAAGGATTCTGGGCCAGTCATGTGACTTAGAAAATATTCCGAAAAAGTTATGTGACTTAGGGAAATATTCTGGAAAAGTCTTTGAACACTAAAGTGTCATTTAATTGGCTAATAAATTTAATTTAATTTTATATTATCTATAAAGTTTAGAGTACTTTTTTAAAAAAATGAAAATCAACTATAATAATGTAAAAAAAACTATATAAAAGATTCATTAGAGCTGTAAGATTCTATAGTCAAAAATAAGATTTAATTCTCATACGTTTAAAAAAATTAGCTTGATAATAAGTTAATTTTATCAGATTTTGAGAAATTATTATTATACTAACATTTTTAAATGAACAAGTATTAGATCTTATTTTTGGTTATGAAGTTCTACAGCTTTAATAAAACCATCTATATAGTTTTTTTCATTATAATTAGTTTTCATTGTTTTAAAAAATACTTTAAACTGTATAAATAATGTAAAGTTAAATTTAATTTATTAGCCAATCAGATGAACTTCTACCTATGAGTTCAGAATTATAATCTGGTATTGTTAAATTATGTGTGTGGAAACTTAAAATTATGCGAACCTAGAGATTAAGCTTAAAAAAATTCCATTTTTTGACCAATCAAATTTCAATATCAGAATGCTGTAAGTATATATACCAGGAACAGAATATAGTATAGTTTACTTAATAGTGAAATGGTATGTACGATTCTTAAGATATGATTGGGTTATCCTTTATCGTAACCTTGTACAGCACCCTGAACAATACTTTAAAAGATAGGTCTAGAAACAAATGTCTCTGTACAGAAAGTCTTGGAATTGATTGGTCTGCATGACTTATTTGTAGTTTAGTAAAAAAAAACTTATAAATGAGTACATACATCTGTAAAATCAAAGATGCAATAATAAACAATAGTAAAAATATTTTTTTTGGCACAATAATCAGTGAACCAATGTAAATTTAAAGTCCTTAATGCTAAATATTTGATAATTTTTATTTTTTTTCATCGAATTTTTTATTAAGCAGATTAGATTTTAATGTTTTTTGCAAGGTTTCAGAATCTTTGATCAGATTGATCAGAACTGAGTGATGTTAGCTAACCAACTATATAGCAGTTAGACATTGACTTTATTAATAGGTTTTTAGGCTCAGTAACTAAAATTTAAATCAATATTCAGATTGCAAGTACTATTAACTTTATAAAGAGTTATTTTCTTATGCCAGAAATGCATTGCAATGAAGAATATAGTTTTCTGTAACTGAAATGGTGTTTGCATAGATTTCGACAATGTTGCACAGCTACTTATTCCAAAATATAGACCTTATTAAATTTGGAGCTATTGATTTTTAAAAGTGTGTTAGGTATATGATAGTTTAGCCAGCATTATTTATATGATCCTACCCAGAATTGGTCAGCATTAAAGTATAATATAGGCTAACTTAATGACAAAATTCTATGTAACATAATCTATGTAATGCCAATTGATCAATAGAAATTTCTTCAAATACAAATTATATAAGATTATAAGTTGAATTATGCAGATATTATGCTGGATCATAATTCTAGATGCTTTAAATTCTATATAAAAATTACATGCCCAAATTAGCTGCTGCATTTATTCAAAATTTGTCTAATCATGTCTCTAAAGTTATATTTAGATGAGTACTACAAAATAAAAAATATTTTTGATAAATGAAATGTTAAGTTGTCTATAAGTAACCAGTTCAGATTTGGTCTGAACTAGTGATATGCTGCGTACAGTACTATACGTACTGTACATTGTAGAGGGAAAGTGCTAAAGGTAATTGTACTAATATAATTAAATTATACTATCTAATACTATGCACTAGCAAATTTCCAATAGACAAGACTAAAAACCCAAGTTGGTAGGCCATGATCGAGGCATGAAGAAACTTGGTCTGAGTTTTGAGGTCTTTGAGTCTTGCGAGAATACTACTGAGACCTGGATAAGTATCTTTTTTACCTTCTATATATAGTTCTTACACTTAATATGTTGGTCAGGTATTAATATTATTATTATATCTTTTCTTATTACAGGTATACTGCTTATTTCGGGTCACGTGTCTCTAGATCACAATTGAATTTGAATTACATATGTATTATGGAACAATAGGTCTAATCACAAACTTAATTAGGGTTATATTTTTATATATATAAGGGCCTGATTACTAATAAATACACTCTTTTTCTCTTATTCAATAAAAAAAAAATAGTGTTTACAATAGTCATGGGAACAAGAGTAAATAGCAAGATATGAACTCAAATTATGTTTAAAAAGTAAATGATTAATAGATACTTTTAATATTATTTTTAAAGTTTTTATTTTTTTTTTGAACTATTTTACCCAATTTTAACTAATTTATTGATTTTACTAATCTTGTTGATCTTTTTCATTTTTATGAAAACACAAAAATAGATACCAATATTATACTATGACAGCTGGTAACACATCATAAAAGGGGAACTTCGAATTAGCTGAGCTCAATTATGGCATTACAAAATTTTAGAAGATCTAATGAGAATTCTCAAATAGAAATAAAAAGAACAAAAAATTATATTGACTATTACAAAAAAAGTTGCAGCTGGAAAAGTGAATAATATAATATTTATTTATACTCAAATTGGCAGATATGCATACTTTAGCAGAGGTAAAAAACAACTAATTATTTTTTAGATGATCATTCCTGTCATTTTGGATGTTGATTTCTCATATATTGAGTAATCATTAAACCTGTTAGAAAATATGCACTACAGATTGAGCAACAAAGATTACTATAATTTATTAAGAAGGGACAGTGCATGTTATAACCAGGTAATTTGTCTATATTATAAAACTTCAATACATAAAGTAAATTTAAATAATGTCCATCATTTCCTTTTATAACTGAAGGAAAAAAGCCATCATTTAACACAAGAAAATCAGCTGCATCTTTACAATGTTTAGATGTACAACACTGAGTGTTATCATATTTTCTAATATCAATAGAATATTGACATATTTTAGTGTGGTTTTCTAGCCACCTCCAAGTAGGTTCATTAGTATTATTATCATTAGATTCAAGAAATATGACATCATCAAATGGAAAGGCTCTTTGGTCTGTATACTTTGTTATATCTTGTTGTCCAAAAATAGGATCCTGACTCCATAGATCATATAAGACTTTACCCGCATATTTAAAAATTTTTTTAGCGAGCTTTTGATTAATTACTTCATCTTGAAAATTTAGATAAGAACTGTATTTATCAGCTGGCAAAACAATTCTTGCAAGCTTCTGTGAAAGTGTTGACATACCTAAAAGATATTAATCAAAAAAATTTTGTAAATTGAAAATATTAATAAAATGGTCCTTTAGGACTATGCAAATTATAGTCCGTAAAGAACTTTTTGATAGCAAAAATTCCAATTAATTAGTTATTACAGTTAGACCTCGATATAATTATTAGTTAGTAATATTGGTAACCAAAATTCAATAGATTATACAGCATGAACTAAAGTACCCTATTGATGTGATTTTTTTGTCAGTTATATAAAAAAACCTACAAATTATATATCACATGCATATCTAAATAGCACTTTAAAAATTGATCAGCCCTATTTGTCATGCTGGGTACTTTAGCCCATTTCCTATAGTAACTAAGGTAATTAGTAAAAAATTTTTTTACAACTTGTGACTTTATCAATTATATCGAAGTTTAAACTGTATATGTCTTTAAATAATTTATTAACTTATCAATATAATGATTATTATTAAGATATCATTAAACATATTATGTTCAACAGGATTGTAGGCTGATCAATAGGATGCATATGTTCGAATTGTCAAATAATCTAAATCAAATGCACAGAACATTTTATTATATTGAATAATGTTCTTCATGTGTTATGGGTTCTTGTCTGGACCTCCATCCACCAAAAGAACCCAGATTGGTTTAATAGTATTCTCAAGTTTTAATATTTCATTAAGGTGATTATTCTGAGTTAATAATATTAAATCTTCTATATGCGAAGCTGAGCTTGTACCACCATGGTATTGAGAATGAATAAAGATTGCAAGTTGCCTATTATATAGAGTATTATTATTATTCTTTGGATTCATAAGCATATAAATTGACAAAATTAGTTTATGATATATGGCATTGGAAAATCATAGTCTGGCAACATAATGGGTTCTTTAAGACTCTGAACAGCTTGAAAAGTTTTTCCAACAGTAGGAATGCCAAGAGGAATCTTGGCCTTATCATCTTGAAAGATAATTACAAAGTGAGTAGAGAATCTTATTGCAAATTGCTTTGCCTCTTTCACAGATGCAAAACAATAATATGTATCTGGATGATCTTTTCTTTCATTTTGTATAACAGAAGAACTGCTGATATTTGCCAGATAGTGATGAGATTTTGCTGCTATTAAATTAGATCAGCATAGTAGCATATAATTATTAAGGCCAGTATGAGATATATATTCATTATAGTTAGATTCAAGATTCTCTCAAATATAATTGATTGTTCTAACTTTTATAACTTCTTTTCATCTTTTTTTATCTGCACTATCAAATTCAACACATTCATAAATATGTTTATGTAAATTTGGATATTTAAACATAAATGACAGTTGACTTAAAATAGTATTATATTTGAACTATAAATATATATATAAAGCAAAATTTTTATATTCAACTTCTAAAAAACCAGTTTAAAAAGAAAATAACTGTATATGAATGTCACAAAGTTAAAATATGCAAATCATAAAGGAGCATGCATGAAAACCTGTGCTTATCAGGTTCACTAATTTTCCCCAAGTTATTTTTGGTTATGTGTAAATCGCATTTCTAATCGATGACCTTTAGTACATGATGCAGCTTCTTTAATAAGATTTGCATAGTTTAACTTTGTGAAACTCCTATAAAATAAGTATATTAACTTTCATGTTTTTACCTGAAGAATTATATTTTTCAATTATTTGCTGTTCTTGTAAAAGTTTTGCCTTTTTTTTAGCAGTTAATGTATATAATCTGCCTAACGTTTCAATTTTGTTATTTATTTATTTTCTATATTTAATATTTGTTTAAGAGTTGCAATATGTTCTAACAGATTTTTTTGAATCTTCAGATCAGTCATGATATTTTATATTCATTGACATTTAGCAAGTTTTTTGTTGGCTTTATTTATAGCATTTGCAGCTTGTTTTTGTGCTATAGCATTAGGAAAAAGAGTATCAACAACAACAATTTCATTAATTAACTTAGGTAGTGATGAATTTAGAATAGTAGTATTCAGATATTCATCAATTATGTCTTCAATTTCTTTTTTGGGCTTATTATGAACTTTTTTTTATTCCTCATTACACTCTACAACTAGATTTGCTTTTGGATATTTAGAGTTTTCTGTATTTAGTATGTGGCTATAACTAAAAGCATTACAAAATTTTTGGTATTGATTTATTGGATGTTTATAGATATATGTTCTGTCATATTTTGGGTTAACTGAAGATGCTATACCAAAGTAGAATAGATATCTTAAATAAATAATAAAGTATTAAAATATATCATCTTTATTTATATCTCTACATTTAAGTTTATTAATTTATCAATCTTATTATACAATAGTTTTTATTATTGTAGCTATTATGTGAATTATGTATTGAAGCAGAACCATAATGACACCTCTAAATGGTGAGTTAGTTGCTCCACAATTGGATATGTCATCATGTAACCTACGAACAGGTTTAGTTGATAAGAGGCAGTTTATTTGGCGACTATGATTAAGATTATAAGTATGACTCTTTCTTTCTACTTGTTTTAAACCTTTCGATATGGCTTACTAACAAACTATCTATACGATATATTTTTTTCTAGAGTAAAATGCCTTTATTATATACTTTTAATTACATATGCACTCCTAAAGCTATTAAACATATCATATATAGCTTATCTCAAAACTATTAATTTCTATAAATCTTACTAATTATTATTCTCTCTTATTGCATTAATAACCCTTTTAGTCACTAGACCTGAAGCAACTTGGTACTACTTCACATCAGTTACTCTATTTCACATGCTTCCGAGATTTTGGTCCTAATCCTAATGATTAATCATTCAATTATTGAGTTTTTAAATGAAAACGTTATGGTTTTTTAAAAGATGTTCATAATTCATATCGTATTAAATCTATTCTATATTAATATGTCAAAAATGATATTCTATTTATATCATGTGGGTTTTGGACTAGTTCTGAACTAGTCCTCAAAAAAGCTCAGTTCAGACTAGTAATATGTCATTTATATAATACCCGAATTTTTTTCATGTACAATACGTATAGTATATATAATATGTATAGTATGTATCTAGCAATTTGGTTGGCTAGTAAAAAGGATTAGCAAAACTTTTTATATATGTTGTGAAAGGGTAAAATGTATCTTAATAGTTACTGTAGTCCTAAGGTAGTACAATTCTAAAAATTCTCAAAATCACCAAAATCACAAAAATTATAAAAACCTAGAGATTTTTATAATCGTAATAATAAAGATAATTTTCAACATTATCTAAATATGTAGTATTCACTAGATAGCAATAATAATAAGTAAAATAAGAATAGATAGTATAGTTAGTATTAGTAACATTTCTATTATTTTATACTATATAAAAATAAGTATATAAGTAATAACACTTTCTTCAAAATACAAAAGATATACTTGGGGATTGCAACTTCAATAGTAATCTAGTAAAAGTATCCAAATAGTCTTTTACCTTTTAAACATAATCTGAGTTTGTATCTTGCTATTTACTCTTGTTTCTTTAACTATCATAAACACTATTTTTTTTTTATTGAATAAGAGAAAAAGAGTATATTTATTAGTAATCAGGCCAGGGTATGGGTCCCATAGCTTAGCGGTTAAGCTCCCATGCCCCCACAGTCAAGGTCAACGGTTCAAGTCCAGCTGGAGGCAAA
>CAJVQA010012242.1:0-10231 GCA_910591915.1 Cetraspora pellucida
CAAATTTTATTTATATATTTTAACAATTTAAAAAAATAGATCAGAGCTAAAAAAATGCAAAAACACAGGCAAATTTGTCTGTATTGGCCTACAATCTAAGGGATATGATCTGTCAGTTATACTAATGTGATACAGATAACAGGTATCTTATTCTAACCAATTGTGAGAGACAGTTAATCATAACACAAGAAGAATTTTTAAATTTTCTATTGATACTAGAATTTGAACTCTAAACCTACTACTTAAAAGTTGACAACCTAATTATTTTACTAGGTCACCACACCTATACTCTAAGGTTTTATACTAAATGGCATATCTATAGCTTACTAAAAGATTATTTATTTAAACTTTCTAATTATTTATTATATTATAATATAACACCAACTAACCCTGTATATACCTAACAAGTATACTGTCTAAGCAATATAATATCTATACTTTTTGTATTAGTTTTTAGGCTGTTATATATTTTAGAATATAACACTTGCCAGTAAGATGCAAGAGGCCTCTTTTGTTAACTATCTACTTATTTTACAGATCATTAACAAAGACTACTCTTGCAGAGTTCACTCAGACCTTAGTGCTAACTTTATAGCATATTCTTAGTACTTTTAGTATATTACTGTTTTGATTATTAAACTCTTAATTCAGATAATCCAGAAGAACTGTAATCTGTTTTTAGTATATTAAGACTGGTCTGATATTCTTTTTTTTTAGTTCAAAATCTAATAATCTAATTAATGATATCTCTTATTTAAGGTTTTTGCCTATCTGATTCCTTTATATTAGTATCTGTTTTCTAGGTCTAGCTTTTACAATAGTACTATCAAAAATCTATACTATCTCTTTATTTAGTACTTTTAAATAAGCTTTAGTTTTTTTTAGTTCTATGGATTTATATAACTACAAGAACTTATCTTAGTTTTGTACCACCTGGTATCAGTTTATATTTCTTTATATAACCAAAATTATACAGATATCTTGTAACCTGTCAGTTACATTAGTGTAATTATAGTTACAAATATCTTATTTTAATTGATTAATTGAATGCTGTTACTATAATATTGTTTATATATTATATAAATAATTATCTAAATTTTTAATATCAATAGGTTTTGAACTTACAACTTACTACTTAGAGAGTTAATAACTTATTCATTTTATTAAGTTATTACATCTCTGTTACTAAGTCTTTAAAGTAGTTTATTTATATAAAGAATTTTTGGCTTTGTACTAAATCTATTAGAGTTTTTTGCTATTCTAATTTCTAACTAATTTAATATTTTACTATATCTAAGATTAATACTTGCAATTAGAACTAACTATTAAATTGTTATATTTTTGTAAAATTTATACAATTTCAATATATTTTTTATAACTTTATTAGTATTTTGTATACTCTTGCAAGTTTTTCTATATTACTAATTTAGTAATTTTGTATAATAACTTTTTATATCTAAATTTTATCTAGATATTCTTGTTTGTATAGATTATTTGCTCTAAAGTTTCTTCTTTAAATCAAGATTTTTATAGATGATACTGTCAAAAATTATATTATTTTTTTATTTAGAATTTCTAAACAGGATTTTTTATTTAGTATATATCTTTTAAATTTATTTATATAACATTATACACTTTTAAAGTTAGTTTTAGTATAACCAAAATTACAGTATTACTATTTCAGATATCTTATTTAAGTTGTTAGCATTCAGCTTTCTATTTAGTTTATACTTTATAAATTTATTTATATAATATGTATTGCATACTCTCAGAATTAGTCTTGATATAATCAGAATTATAAAATTATAATCGTTTTATCTAAGTTGTTAAATTAAGACTATTTTTTAAAATTCTATTACTAATATGATTTGAACTTTCGATCTACTGTTTGAAGAATAACAACTTAATTACTATACTAAGATTATTATTTTTTTTTCTGAATTTTTTTTTAATAATTCAAATAATAATTTTTAGTATTTTTTTTTTATTTTTCTTATAAGTTTTATTTTTGTTATTTTTAAAAATGTGAATTATTAAAAAGTTTTTTGATTTATTTAATTAATTTTTTTCTTAAATTTAATATTTTATAAATTTTTGATTTTTAAATATCAATTATCAAATTTAAAAGGCTATTAGATTTGACTTATAAAATATAATAGCTGATTTTTTATTATTTATTACAGATTACTAGTTTTGACAAAATCAGTTTTAGAAGATTTGATTATATTTTAAATTTAAGATTTAATTAGATATCATAATTCTGTAATATACTTATATATTGTATTTTAATCAAATTTCAATATTAGGTATAATTAGAAAAATTTAAACCAAATATTTATTTTAACAAAAATCATTTATAACAATTTTATATATGAATTATCTTTTGCATTCTAACAAAAAAAAATTTCTTGCAAAATTTTATTAAAAATCTTTTCTCATTTATTGCACCTAACTCTATCTAACTCTAACTAAACAAAAAATCTAGTTTATTTCAGTTGCTAAATTAGAAGTATGTGACGTATACATTTATTATAATAAATTATATGGCAATAGTGTTTAACACTACGTACTTGTGCGATTTAATATTATGCAATATTAATCTACTGTACATATTACATCTAAAATGTTAATTAATTACAATATTCTAGCACTACACTATAAAAAAAGCTATATTTTTATTATTTTGTTTTATTTTATAAAATCCAAAAAAGTGTATTACAAGTATAGCATATACGTATCAAAAAGCTTGAAAAAATGCATATATAATAAAAATAAGTTTAATTGTTTTGATTAAATTGTGTATATATGTTGTGCCTCAGATCGATTCTTGCCTCAGATGTCAATCGGCCTAAATTAGAGTTAGAGTTAGGGTAAGGATTAGAGTATAGTTTAGGCCAATTAATGTCGATTAGTTAATGCCGGTCAAACAGTCAACACCTGAGGTGCCTCAATTATCACCTGAGGCAAAAATTGATTTGAGGCACAAATATATAAAAAGCCAAATAATGCTTTACGTAGAGAATATTTCAAGATTCGTAGCACCGTTGCTAAATTAATTTTATTAATATTCAAAAAAATTATTAATTTGACCAATTTGGTTAATACAAAAATAAATAAAAAAAATGGATATTTTACGTATACATTAACGATAACATTTATCGATAATCCGTTTTCAATACGTTACTAATTCTGGCAAAAAATATAATTAAAAACTCAAAAGCCTAGTTTGTTCTTGGGCGTTACCCATATCGATATTGAATGACATATGGTGTGGCTATGATATTTGTGACATCATAAATTAGGTTTGGTTGGTCAGAGCTGTAGCAATAGTACGTACGTGTCACAATTTTATAATAAATAAAAAATATACCGATATATATATATATATATCGATATGTATATATCGATACGTATTAGAAAAGATTAGCTAATCAGGAGATATATTAACACTTTGATATTAACGTTAACGTTTCTTTTTATTTCAACAAAATACCTATTTTGCAAAAAGTATTAAGAGACTCGACACAACAACGCATAATCTTTGTCGACACAGCAATTGCTGGCATAGTGACACAACATAGCCAATAATAGTATTAGGTGTAATGCTATGTCGGCGGCAATTTCAACGATACGTACGTGCGAAATATCAATTCCCTAAAGTTATTAAAATTAAAGAGTTATCGTTATAGAAATTGTCAAAGATCATAATTATTGTCATATGCCAAAATATGCATATCGCCTGTTTTAATAAATTAATTCAACGACGTAAATCGCATTTAATAGTTTCAATGATATAATTTAGTTATATGAAATTATAATCTACAAATGCTTGAACCTGATAGAGAACTTATTACGTACAAATAAAGTTTATAGAGCTCCCAGGAACTAAATGGTAGGTGCATATGGCACAAAAAAAATTTTTTATACTATCAGCTATATCAGATGTATGCGTAAGCGCTTCGAAACGAAAAGCAAAAAATTCAATCATATATGCACAAAACCAACATAATCTTGTTATCTACAGTAGGACAAACCCTTATTGTTCATTGTATTTTCCGTTCTCATTGTTAAGACAATGGTGTGACCCTGAGATGAAACTGCGAGATGGTAATGTCACAATGAACGAATGAAAAGAATTTTTTAGAAGGAATAATAATAATGGCACAAATATGATTTGTACGAGCAGAATTAACTTAATAATTATTCTTTAGTATTCTACATTCTTTAGGCAAGTTTCCCAACGGCAATTATGCTTCTTTTAGAAATTTTGTTGAAGCGCCCACACTAAAAATACCTAAAATACATCGTCATTTTCAATTGGCCGATGATCATCCATTACTCTTTTTTCAAAAGGCCGCAGTGACTTCCGTTCCGCATATAAGTTTTCCTTTGGTCAAGCTGGTCAAGCGACAAAGATAATAACGAAAAACATGTCGTTTAACCTAACCTCCACTAACAGCCGCAGAGGTATCACTTCAAATAGGAGAAGCGTACTTAATCGTCCTTCACGGCGAAAACAAGCCACTAAAAAACAGCCACCGAAGAACGGTAACCAGTGAACCGGAGCGTTTAAATTCGTTGGCTGTCTTGACTTTATTAAACATATATGGTCAAAAAAACTGTTGCTCAAGCTTTTGGCTTTACAACTCTTACTTTGTAGAAACCGCCATTGTTGCGACCGGTTCTTGCCGTTACGACAGTTCTCTCGGTCTTCTCACAAAGAAGTTTGTTTGTCTCTTAAAAGAAGCTAAAGATGGAGATCTAGACCTGAACACAGCAGCCACTGCATTGAAAGTACAAAAGCGTAGAATATACGACATCACCAATGTATTAGAAGGAATTGGATTAATTGAAAAAAATTCAAAAAACCATGTTCGCTGGAAGTATGTATAATAATTTATTTAAAGGAATGGCTTTCATAACATTCTTTAATAAATGTGTGATATAATCGCGTAAATAAATAAATTCCAAAATCATCACCATCGATAATCCATCTATGTAGAGGTACACAATTACAATCAACATCTTCACTACGCCAGAATTATAAAACAAAAATTGAAGAACTTCGAGCGGCTAATGCCACACTTGAAACCGAACGACTGGAACTTGAAAAGGCCAATCAAAATGTGGATATTAATATTAAAAATATATATGAAACTGAAGAAAGGTTTGTTTAGATATTTTTATTTAAACCCATTAATGCATGATCCAAACACAATTTCATTATTCTTGTCCCTTACTTTTTATTTTGTCTTATAATAAAGATTCGCCTTTGTATATAAATCGGAAATCGAAAATATTAATTCTTTCCATGAAGATTTATTGATTGCAGTAAAGTCTCTTTCAGGGATACCCTTGCAGATGTCCGAGGAGATTGAGGTAACACTATGATCATATGATGTTATGGGTCAATATAGAGTTAGGCTAATCATTGATTTGCGCTATATCTTAATAGAATGGGCAAACGAATCGATCCTTATATCAAATTCACATACGCGATCCAAGCGGTCAGCCAGTTTACATTCTTCAACTCTCGGGCAATCCAGAAGACCATTTGACCATAACGAATAGTCATTATGGGATAGGAAATATGTCGTCACGTGCATTCGCACAGCCTAGTCCACCATTGAATGTTCATGATAATGGTCCACTCCGTCTTAACATAGCACTTCCTCCACCTTACCCTCATCCTACCTCAACGCCAACTCCTCCTGATGAGGACTACGATATGATTTATGGTAGCATTGACGATCATCGTTTGCATTATCGACATCAACAGCAAGTCTATCACCGCCAAAACCATCATCGTCCCCATCGTCAATATCATCGTCACTCAGAATTCGGGATTATCGATGATGGAAATGACAATTTTGAACCTATATATCCATCATTCGGTGCAAGAGATTATGATTTTGGGACATTCAGACATGAAAATCGAGAGGGATTAGACATATTTGGACGAGATCTCAATAAAAGATGAGAAGTGACCATCTCCCATACGGAAGTATAATGTATTAATATTAGAATGTTTGCATAGAAATGCAGACAAAGTTAAACTCTGAGTCAGTAAAATATATAGAATAATGCGGTTTGCGAAAATAGATATATTCAAAAAGATGACATTACCAATAATTAGATTATCGACAATAGAATAGTTAGACTGTAGAGTTCATATTAGTATGAAAAAAATGTTAATGCATCACACGAACACATAATTCCCTGTATATTCGCAAATAGATGGACATTGGATTTTTTTTTCCTACTTTTTGTTTTTTTTTCTTTTTTTTTTTTTAACGTAGAGTTGAAGAAACAATAACTTGTAAGAACTTTAAATAATATAGAGTATTGTCTCGTCAGAAAATAATGACGGCCCATCTTTTTTACTATATAATTTTTTTTTTTTTTGCAAAGTTAGCACCAAACTCATATATCCCAAAGATTAATATTTTCAATGCAGACCTAAATACAATCTGGTATGTTGGTTGCACACCAAAGAGGCACGTATTTATTTTTCGTTAGTGGTTTGACCCTTTGACCAGATTTCTCGATTAGAGTGAAATCCAGATTGGATAAAATTAAATGTCAGCTGTTACGTCACCATAATGAATAGAAAGGATAGTGTATGTCATCATGTCTTAAGCACGTTGTAGCAGTGGCTAATTGTATTCCGGCTTTACTTTTGATTTGCATAGTTCGTAATATTCGAATGGCAATACTAGACGCGTCTCGGGTAAATTCATCATGAATCGGCAGTATTTTTTTTTTTCTTTTTTTAGTCAATGTATAATCCCTAGAAAGTAAGTGCTTTCAATTTTTTTTTTCTAAATGCACCAAATGAAACGCGGTTACCCCTGCCGACATGTGCTTTTCGCAGAACGTTTACAGGGCGCAACTTATATTACCCCGATCAGTATATATCAAGATCATGGGGTATTAATCAAAAATATCCTGATCTGTGTGTATAAATGGAAAATTTGTTATCGTTGATACTTAACGGCTCAGCTCAATATTTTTACGTAATATAGGATAAAAATATTCATAATTTATGCTGGAATGAGTTCGCTGCATAAAATAAAAAATCTATTAAGATCTTATGTTAAGAGCCATTGCATCTGCTCGGGATCGAACCGAGGACCTTGTGCGTGTGAAGCACACGTGATAACCACTACACCACAGATGCCTGATACACAGAATATCCTTTTATAATTATAATTACCCTTTATGTTTGCAAGGTGAAAGCTGATACCGTGAATAACGCTTGGTGGATTAATTTCTGTATAATTTTTTGGAACTACGACAATGAATAAAAAAACATACGAATTTAATAACAAAGCAGATTTTTAAATTTTATTAATTGACCAAACCTATATATTATAAATCAATAATATAATCAAAAAAATAAGAAAGAATTTAATTTTAATGCTATTTATATATACTTATTTATTTATTAATTATAATAAAACTGGTTGTTAGTTAGCCAAATAAGTTTTATAGTATTGGATGATATTGTATTTAATTTTGTCACAATTATTATTACTTATCGTAAACTGCCATATACAAAATCATCTACAATAATACGTAGACTTACTATTATTATACCAAGGTGTGAATTGCGAAATTTATAATAACCGATTTTTTTTTCAAATCTGTATCTAGAATGCTTTTTATAAATAAGAATTATATACGCTTTAAAATTAATATATCTGGGTCTGTTATGAACTTTGATCCACGTTTTGTATATAGCATTTTATAATAAAGATACTATATATTACCAATTAAAAGCAACTTTAATAAAAGCAACTTTTTAATTTTGGATTTAAACAACTAACAGAAATGAGATTATTAAGCTTACTAAGAAAATTAAATTCTAATATAAGAAAATTTTTTTTACTCTAGCTCAAAAAATCTTTACATATGAGCGGATTTTGGCCCTAAATAGAGCTACTAAATTTGGGTTAAACCTTTTATTTAATTTCTTTTAATTAGTCTAATGAATCGTTAAGATGATTATTCTGATTTTTGAGAGTTTATTCTGCAATAAGAATTTAATAAATATGTATAAAATCATTGAATTATCTTAAAACCTATTAGATTATCATCTAATTTATTAGTTTGAACCTACTAAGACATATTATTTAACATTGTTATTGTTATAAGTAAATGTTAAAAATAAACTTTTTGTTACAGTTTTTTAGACAATTGTATTGTTAATAATCCGTTTTCTATAAAAATTCTTAGAATATTAGGCTCTCTTTTTTATATATTAATACAAATCTGTCTATATAAATTTTTTAGTATATAGCAGATTGCAGAATTGGATTTAAATTAGAGTTTATAAATTTAATGATATAAGTAATTATTTTTAAATTAGGCTAAATTATTATTTTCTTATAGGTAAAATTTACTTAAGTTCAAAAATAATTATTTCATTTTTATAAAAAAAATATATTAAAATTATTTTAAATTAATATTGATTTTTTTTGTTATGTTTCCAATATTTTAATAAAAATATCAGTAAAATATTATTTACCAATATTATTCTTATTTTTGTTTGGCTGCATACATGCCAATATGGCTTTATTCAATCTGTGACTGTTAATTTTATT
Source organism: Cetraspora pellucida (assembly GCA_910591915.1). Classification (NCBI taxonomy): domain Eukaryota; kingdom Fungi; phylum Glomeromycota; class Glomeromycetes; order Diversisporales; family Gigasporaceae; genus Cetraspora; species Cetraspora pellucida. Next base: position 8,607 of record CAJVQA010012242.1, read on the forward strand.
TGTAAGAACCTGAGAGCTTAACTACTAAGCCATAAGATCCAGACTTACAGATAAATTGATAGAAATATTGAGATGCTAATACGTATTAATCTGATAATTTATATAAATATAAAAAATATATCAGAATAATATTAGAATTCTGAAATGTTTTGTAATGAATATTAAATTAATAACATATTAGTATTAAATATGTTTTATTATTTTATCTAGTATTAGATGAATATCAGCATTCCAATAATATAATTGAATAATATATTAATTTATATAAATAATATTTAAAAAATAAATTAACAATAATAGAATTATTTATTAACTATATTAATATTTCTTTATATATAGTTATTTTAAAAAGACTATTAGTAAATTAATAGTTTTATTAGTAGTTTTAAAGAATTTTAAAATGTCTTTAAAATTCATAACAATTAAAATTATATTCTATAAAATAGTATATATGTTATATATTATTTCTCAATTTATGTCAATTATTAATTGACACCTGTTATTTTTCAATTTTCACTGATTGATAAATGAACCAGGTCAATTCTTAATTTAGATCATATTATAATCAACAGTAATTTATTAATGATGCCAATGATAATAAATAAATAAATTTTGAAAAATAATCTTTCATTCTCTTTTTACTAATAAATTTACAAAGTAATTCTTTTCTGACCTCATGAGACCTTTAAACAAATATTGGAAATTTACACAAATGAAGCTTGATGGATAGAGAATGTTACAATGAATGTCTTAATATATTAAAAAATTCTGCTGAGCAAAATATTACATATCCAATTTATAATATTTAAGAATGTTAAACTTATAATGTTCAACATCCAAGTCATACTCAAGAGCATCTAATACAAAACTACTTAACTCAAAAATATTCAAAAATGCTTAATTCATATATTTTTGAAGTAAGTGATTAATAAAATTTTTTGAATTTAATTAAAATTTTACTGATATAATTTGAATTGAAGTTACAGTGTAAATAATAATGGTTCAAGTCAAAAAAACTTACCCAAATCTGAGCAGTTGTGAAAAATGAATTGCAGTACTAAATCTTACTCTTGTATAAAAAAAATTCATTATACTTAAGGCATTGTGAATAAGTTTTACATAAACAATGCAAATATTTTTAGTTACATTAGTAAATTTTAATATAAATTTGAATATTTTCAGTTAAACATAATATGCATAATAAATTTTTCTACCAGTTTTTATTTAATTTGCAAATTTTATACTGATTGAAAAATAACACATGTCAGTTTTCAATTGAAAAATGATATACATCAATTAATAATTAACAGAATTTACAAATAATGCATAATATATATATATATTTATTAATAAATAAAAGTAATTTTAAAGAAATATTAGTAATTAATTATTATTTAATATACAAAAAAAATTTTTTTTTTGTATTAAGGTGAGGCCTTGCTCATATCTTTATTGGTAGTTTAAAAATTAGTAGCTACATAGAGCTGCTATATACAAAAAGTAATTTCTATATAAATGCTATAGCCAAAACCAATACTTGCAGTCAGGACTAAACCATTAAACTGCTAACTATATAGCTACTCTAAGTACAAATAAAAGAAAAACTACATTCAAGAATAAAAGCT